>JBAMHW010000024.1:5878888-5892913 GCA_037177495.1 Rhadinocentrus ornatus | reverse complement strand
CCCCAGCCGAGGCTCGAACCAGCGACCTTCTTGCTGTGAGGCTGCGGTGCTAACCACCACACCACCGTGCAGCCCCATTTATATGTATATTCATGGTAAATGGTCCGTACTTATTTAGCGCTTTTATCCAAAGCGCTTTGCAGTAGACATCACATTCACCCATTCACACACACATTCACGCTCACCACGACCCATCAGGAGCAATTAGGGGTTCGGTGTCTTGCCCAAGGACACATCGACATGAACTGGACTTGGCTGAGGGTCGAACCGGCAACCCTCAGGTTACAAGACGATCGCTCTACCTTGCCGAGCCATGCCGCCCCCTTGTCAGTTAAATGCTCTCACCTTGATGGTCAGCATGATATGTGTGTGGCTCTTCAGCACCTCCACAGCACTGCTGTGGCTGATGTCCTCAAAGCTCACTCCGTTGGCAGCCAGGATCTGGTCCCCCATCTTTATTCCGTTTTGCTCGGCTAGTCCTCCTGGATCCAGTCTAAAACAACAAAGAGCTAGATCAACAAAATGATCCACAATTCTTTCTTTTTTTAAAGCTAGCAAACCAAACAGCCCAATCAGCACATGTGAGTATTTGTTGTCTTTTATCTTCTTTCTTTCTCCCATTTTTTTAATTTTTTTATAAACTTGCCTAATTTGCTCTTTCTGTTTGGATTGTAGAGTGTTTGTAAAACAAAAAAAGGATCTCTTGCCACAGTAGACTCTAAATACTTGGAATTTATTTTGCTTAGTCTCTGTTATCTCCTTCCCTGATAATCTCAACATAGTAATTTTACCATGTATTTATTAGATGATAACAAATTCAGAATGATCTTCAGCTAAAGTCCTGCATCTGGTACATGTTTTCTGTATGAACAGAGGAGCACAGAAGAGAAGAGACAGGTGAAGTGAACTCAATTAAAAATTTCTCGTCATTCTCTAGGTGCATGAAAGGCTCCAAAGAGTATTCATATGGATGGAAAAATTAAATTAAGCACAGCCAATGGAAAAAAAGAGTTTTGTTTTCTTTGTATACTTCATACTGTAGTTCTACTTTAGTGTGGAATGTAAATTCACATTTAACATTTTTATAATCTCTTTTTATTTTAGTTAAACTAAACAGAAGCTGTGTTTTGTTAAGCTATAAGCTGTGCAACTATGAGAGAGAGCTGGATATGCTGCCCATGTTGTCTGCCAATAAATACTCTATTATCTTTATTATTAAAAATTTATTTGTACAGGACAATTCTGCCTCCAATAAAAGTGATAAATCCCAAAAGTCCAAATTGGGGTTTTTTTCTTGTTTTTTTTCAGAAAATTTTGGGGCAGTTTCATAACTTATTAAACATTTAATGAGAAAGATAATTGATAAAATAAGCAACATCATTATTATTTGACTAAATAAAATGTCCTATTTAGTCTTAGATTCATGGCTAAAAAGCTTAAAGCGTGTTGGGCAAGAAAAACAAAGACACAGTTGTATATATTAACATTACAAAGAAAGATTATAAAAGCATTGTTTCCTTCTTTTGTAATTCAGTGTTTATGTTGTTGACAAGCATCCTTGTCTCTAAAAACTTTGTACATACTTGGAGACATAGATGCCTAGACCAAACTCCTTTCCACCTCGGATATTGAAGCCCAGACAGTAGTCGTCGGAGGTGGTGTAAAGGTGGACAATCCTCTGCAGGGCGCTGCCTGAACTGGCCTCCGAAGGTGTTCTTCCACTTTCCTCCACCACCATGCGCCTGTGTATCAGGTCCACCCTGAAAAGTTTACAGCATACCCGACTGATTATTTCTCCAAAACGCAGAGGAGAAAACAATGACAGAAATGTTTAAATTAATATCAGTCACCATGTAGTTTTTTCTTTGGAATAGCGGATGCCGGGGACTTTACCAACCCGCCTCACCACCATCCTCAGCCTGTTGTTACCCGTCAGGACCTTCACAGCGCTGCTCATGGTGATGTTTTCCAGGCTGATGCCGTTTACCTCCACCAGTTTATCTCCTACAAGCAGCCCTGCCTCCTCTGCAAATGAACACACAAACAAAAGCATAACAATCAAAACTCATAATCCGATGGCAACAAACAAAAAAGGCTACTATTTTTTTGCTGTGGTCAGATTTTAAATAAAGGCATCACTTACGTGCGGTGCTGTTGTCTTCCACCTTACTGACAAAGATGCTGAGGCCATGTTCTGAGCCTCCACGCACGCTAAACCCGAGCATCCCATCCACACTCTTATCCACAGTGATTGTATGGAGGTCTTCACAGTCATCTCCACCTAAAAATATCACATGGGTCATGTCACTGTGACAAAAACTGTCATTTATTTTGGTGGACTTCCCATTCTTAACATTTTCTACATCAGGTTGCTGACCATCTAAAGAAAAATTATGTTGAATTTAGTAGCGACTATAAGACTTATGAGCGCAGTTAGTGATTTTAGTTTATGTAAAGTTCACTGATGCCCACTGAAGCCATCTTGTTTTAATGTGAAGAAGTGAAGTACAAGGTCGGAGCTTAATAGTAATAACATCCTCTGTCGTCTCTCTTCTTACAGTCGACCTCATCCAAAAAATGTTGGGAGTGATTATTAATTTCAAACTACATCAGCGGATCTACTTGGTGGTCAAGTATCTTTTGTCTAAGTTGGACTTTTGCAACTCCCTATATGGTTTAGAGTGGTCTCTTAGGGGTTGTTTAGAGCGACTGTGAAGAGATGATATGATCACATAATCCCCGTGATCACTTCTCTTCACTGGCTTCCTGTTGTAGTTTCAGGATCCAGCTTAAACTCTTGTTACTTATTTTTATAGTATTTTTTTTTTTCTTTAATTGTTGTTAGTACTTGACTGGACAACTGGGTTGTTGGAAATATACTATCTAAATATAACCATCCAAAACTGTGAATCTTTAAAAGCGAATATAGAATTTATTGGGGAATTTTTGTAATTACAGTCAATTGGACCAGCATATGGTCATCGACATCACCAACATTGAGCTAGTGCCAAAAGCAAACGCAGACCAAATTTTTCCCCCTGGGTTTTATGAGAGAGGTTACTCAGAAATATTGTCTAACAGACTATAATTCTGAAATACTGATGCCTAACTTCAAGATCCTTATCTGAAAAAGCTATGCACATTTTCTCTGAGTAAATAATGTTTTATCTATCCAGTCATTCAAAATCTATACTTTAAAATGAAAAAGAAGCTGGAGTTCAATATGAACTAAAAACATGGAAACTGAAATGGAAACAGAAGAAAATCTATAAGGATTTTCTATGAAACCACATTAACATCCCAGCTGCTATTCACGTGCACCTTTTTGGCCTCAGGGAGGAAGCTAGAGTACCCAAAACCAACTTATGCACGTACAGGTAAAACATGCAAAGTCTTCTTGCTGTCCACAAATCAAGAAATTAAATGATTAAACATTTTTTATTTATTCATTCATCTTTGTTGTGTTTGTTTGTTGCAGTTTGAGGCTTCTCAAGACGGTGTATCGTCCTCAGCAGACAGGAATTTGCACTGCAGAGGCGGTCGGCCCAACTGCTTCTTACCATCCACAGGCGAGTTAATGAGGATGACCCGGCCCATGGGTGAGGAGGATCGGATTCCACGGCGACGCTGCTCCTTCTTTCGCAAAAGGTTGCGTGTAGCTGTGTGTGACACTTGGGTCCTGGGGGTCTTCTCCCTGCGGGATGGGTCCGAAGAGTGAGCCATGGAGGCTGGTGAGTTCTTGTTTCACACACACTCCACCGGGGGCTCAGCTCCAGGTGGAGGGGTCTGCTGCAGTGTACAGCAGAAAGCAGATGATTATCAAACGTATCACCACTACAACTTAAAACATGTGAAATAATAATGTGTATTTTTTGTTTCTTGGCAGCATAAATACAACTCACTCATGCAGGATGATTTGTGACATGATGATTGACTCTTTGGTTTTCTGGAGTCACTCTCTGGCCCATTCCTGCCCATGTTGCATCTCTCTCACCTGTCTGAGTCTCAGAGCAAAAGCAACAGTTGTTGGTGAACAAATTTAGCCACAACCCTCAAGTCTTGTTCAGAAGTGCAGCAGGTGAGGTTAGAAATAGGACTTAACTCGTTTATTTAAGGCAGATCTGACCCACTTGACACAGGACGTCACATGGCATCTCTATGGTAACGTGTCACTAAACTTAACCCATGATAAGTGTGTCCACATGTCGTCACTTTGGGGTTTCCCAAAGTAACTCATAGTGCCTTAGCACATTAGCAGACAGAGACACAAAACAGCGTCAAAAGCTGAGGTAGCGCCAAAACGCAACGTTTAAACTGCGTTTATTTACTAAAACCAGGATGTGTTCAGTCGTTTTGCGTCTTAAATAAACACAGCTGCAACACTGTCTTGGCTACAATATCTTACATTTGAAGTATGAACGTAGTGTTGTGTAAGAAATTTGGTCAAAGAAAAGAAAGACGCAAACTCTTACCACACATTTTACATTTCAAGCCCAGAACTCCGCAGACGAGGGACTTCTCGTGTTTTCTGCTTACATCCAGCCTGACAGAAAACGTCAAAAAGTGTCCAATGTGTCTTTAAAATCCACCCCTACATCATGGAAAAACATGATACTGACAGTTACCTGTGTCCATGTTTGTGTGAAATGTCTCAAGGCACCTGACAGGGACATTTCTGTCTCTGACAAAGATCCGCCTCCAGACCACGTTAATTGGATAAGCTGTAATTATATGGGAGGTGTTTGACTGGGCAACAAACTTGCCAATCCGGTGACAGTAAGAAGGCGCTGAACATGTTATACCCATCAGAAAAATATGCAAAACCACTGCAGTTGCTTCATAAGAAATTGAAAAATTTAGATTTTCTGGCATCTAACGACATGATTATCCACCCAAAACATAATCTAGATAAAAGGTGAATTAACTTTAATGGGAGCTGTTTTGATAGAAAAGCAATGGAAGACAGGAAACATGCTGTTTGACACATGAAAAATACCAACAGCTATATCCTGTTTTTAGTTTCTCTTTTTTAATATAAACAATGCAACATCCAGAGTATCTTCAAATTTAAGGCTTTTATGATCGTTCCATCTGCAGATTTACACAATATGCAAACATAACTATTTTTTATTTTGATGTGGATATTGGATGATGTGATTTTAGCACAAATACAGCATTATTAGAAAGAAAATATAATAAGCAGCTGTTCTGGAGATCCTAAAACTGAAGAGCTCCATCTGTTGGTAGAAGCTAGAGCATGATTTCCCTGTTGCTTCTGTTCCTGACAGGTTGGGACATCAGTGTGACTACAACTTGTATTAAATCGCATCCATGGAAGAAGTTAGAAATAAGAAGAAAAAATAAATTAATTTCAAGATGCATAAATCACTGTTCTGACACTGTTGTGAGCAAGTGCTTCAGATAAACAGAGTATATCTAAAGTTCAACCTTACTAATAATGAGCTACATTAATAAAACTTAAACAGAATGAAAATAAGCAGCTGTTTGTCATATGATTTTGTGGTCATCACAGACTTTTCTGGAAAGAAACAAGTGTCTTTGAGGCTGACCACTGTCTCAAAGTCAGCCACAATCAAGTTGACTAACGTATATCAAGTCTTTGATTTGATACTTCCAATTACCATATGCTAATATTTGACCATGTACAATCTAACAGAAAAGTTTTTTTTCCCTGCTCTGTGCTTACAAAGTTACTGTAAGATCTAGAGTTAGTCTAAAACGTAAAACTCAGCTCTTGCCATCTTGCTTTAGTAACAGTCTTTAACACTGCAGAATTATGTTATCAATGTGTTAACAAATTAAATTGTATCATGCTGAAGAGCATGAAATCAAAAATACCCCTCCATTTCGCCACTTGGGAGTAATGTGAGGGCTTAAAACAGATCATGTGGGAGTTCTAATCCCTCTAAACATCAGACTAACCCTCTGCAGGAAACCAGACTGGTCCCTCATGGTGCCTTCCCCCCCACACACAGTTCCACCAAGGAAAATTCATGCAATCAGTGAGTAAATGACTCAAAACTGTGAAGCACAAAGACATGTTTTATTGTTTCAAAGATCTCACTCTCTTGGTTGCCAAAGCAGCATCACAAAGTAAACACAGGAAACTGGATGTTGGATATCAGGTCTGTTCCCTCCATTGAGTTTAAAGACAGACTATCATGAACACATCCAGAGCCTAATGAAAACACTCATGCGAAATGCACCTTGGCTCCTAAAGACCGGCACCTAAACAAGTTCACAAGTCTATTGTGCACTTTTACAAATATTCCCCCCCAACACTTACAGCAACCAATACAACAGTTCAAACAGGTCATTTAAATTGTTTAACACTGTGATCTGAAAGATTAATTATTATTAATGTGGTTAACTGATTGTAAAAGGCCCCAGAGATGATGTTCTCAATGACTGGGACTTGTAGGAAGAACTGTTACCCCTCTAAAGTTCCTGGGGTATTCTTCTGGCAGCTCGGAAGACTTCAGAAATGTTGACTTTATCTCCAAATTCCATCTCTCTGTGCTCCAAATGAACTCCCTGCAGAACAAAAACATTTTTATTCAGTCTGCTTTTTTTTTTGTAAATTTTTATTTTCACCATAAGAATAAAAAGAAGTTTTACCTGCTGTCCTTTTCCAATTACAAAGACTCCACCGAGGACAAAGCCCTCTCCAAAAACATTTCCCATGAAGCCTTTCCTAAAGGCCCTCAGGCCATTCAGCCAAACACCTAAACGCACGAATGCCAGGAGCCCCATCTTCCGCTCACGGGGCCCATAAAACCGCCTCTGCAAGCAAAACCAGAGCCCTTCAGTCAGTCATGCAGAACTAAACAAATTTCTCAGCTACTGAAAGACTTTAGTGTATTAATGAAGTGCTGACAAACTGGTCAGAAGAGGAGTCCTTCCAGTTCAGAGGGTAAAAATACAGTTTACCTTTTCATCCAAGAAAATCTCCCCTTTGAAGTATGGTCTGAAGTTCTGGACCTCGGTGCCGATGTCCTCCTTCACCACAGCATACAGAGGAACCCCGAGCTGATCCAGCTGGGGCTTCAGAGAGGACAGCTCTGCAGCTTCCTGCAACCAAGAAACACAGGAAATAGCAGAATAAACCTTTACCATCCCCGGCCTTCTACTTTAAATATCATGTCCAAAATACTAGTTTTTCCAGGTTTTACATTCTACATGCAGTAACTTGACTGGAAATTTTATAGCTTATTTTTGTCTTTTACATAAATTATTTGCTGACAAAACAATTCATCAAGTGTTAGTTTCTAGGCTTAATGTTTGAAATATCCTGTAATATCCTTAAAAATCCTTCAAACTCTTTGTTAAGAGACAGAACAATGCTGAACTTACAGAACTCAGTTAGAGCCCAAACTTCCCAGACAGACACATTTGGGTTAATATTGACAATTAGGAACTTACGGCTATGTTTCTGAAATGTAAGAGAGTTATGTGGTCCACATTTTGTAGGCCAAATGTCAAAAGTTGACTTTAGCAAGTGCTGTGTGTGTCAGGTGAGAAACAAGGCCCAAAGAAGAGGAAAAATTTGGGCTGACAAAGTTTAGGCAGCTATACTCCATAACATAAAGTTCTCAAAACATCCAAAAGCATGAATGGTTTTCCATTTTCAACCAATCTTTGATTTTGACAGACACTTTTATTAATTCCAAAACTGGGAAGTTAGGAGCAAGCTTGAAGAAGAAGAGTTGACATATTGGGTCTAGTAAGATATTCCATGAAGACATTAAGCCCCAATCTTCTCATCAAACCTATTGTAAACATTACCTCTCTGCACAAAAATCATCCAGGACGTCGCACTGCCATGATCACAGCCCCAGAGCTCTCCCACAGAGTCTTGGCCTTAAAGGTCTTTATTTCTGAGGAAACAAACAGGGGAAAGGATGAGAGTTGTGCAAGAGATTAAGGTCATAACAAATCCCAGTCACACAAAGACTCCATTCAACACATCCACCCATTAAATAAGTCAAACATCCTCATCCCATTATTTGATGGGTCAAATTAATCTTACCTCCTGTCAAGGTTTTGAGATCAGTCTCTTCTAAATGTTTTAAAGTGGCTTTCAGTGGCGGTGTCAGAAATATGTCGGTGAAGAAGTTCAGGACATTGGTGATCAGGCCGCCCACGGTGACCACCGCGTCTCCAACGAGTCCCATTGTAATCTCTGCTTTCTGCCCGTGTTTCTTCTTCACTGCATCTCGGTTCGGTTCCGACAGCTCTGACTGCACCACGACTGAAAGCGCGTTTAAATTCCAGCTCAGCTCAACCTCCCAGTATACACCAGTCCAGCCCTTTTTTTTTTTTTTTTGCCCGAGATATGAATTAGATCAGATAATTACACGCAGCTGTGACTTATCGGTGACGCCACCATCAAATTAAATCATCCAAAGAAAAACAGGAGATCCTACAAGACAAAAGAAATCGATAAAAAAAACAAACAAACAACGAGTTGTGTTCATGCAGTGTGGTTGGCTCTCCTCCAGTCCAAAGGTCAATGAAGAGGCTGGAAACTGCAGCGTCACTCCACCAAACATCAGATCAGAGCTTATAAAACTTAATGAAACGACTTGTTGTGCTTTTCTATTGCAGGAAATGGCGTCTTCACCCAGTCTTAACTGTGGCTGTGAAGGAGAGCAATCAAGAAACAATAAGTTAATGAGAATAACTAAGAAAAGTGCAATTTAATGATTACAGATTCCCCCCAAGTCTGTCATTATAGCAACTTTGGAACTTTCTTTATTATATATTACTTCCTTTTTAGTTAGCCTTATAAAGTAAAAATTGTACGTACATTCACAAATTCTGAATTTTCTTTATACTTCTTAAATTTCAAGTCCTGTCGACCATGATAGGGGGAAAGTTAGAGAAACACTCGCCTACTTGAAAAAAAATAAAACAGGACAATGATGTTTATTTTCAACAGAAACTCAAAGACTCTCGATAGTTTAAACCTCAATGTTCACAAAACAATGCTGAAAATGTATCATAGTGCAAAGATTAATGTTTAGGGATTTATTTTGTTGGCATCTGTGTGTATGGATTTATTGTTAGCATGATATTCTCTGTCAAATAGAGGAAAGCAATAATAATTTTTAAAAAATTTTAACGAAAAAATTAAACAAATCAAAGGTAAGGAAATTTCTCTGTTATTGAAATTTATTAGCAGAGACAGGAAACAGATATTTTCTGTGGGAATACATTCTCTGAGGATTATACACAGACACGGGAACCTTATTATCACAGAACAATTCTTCATTTTAGTTTGAGTCTGTCTCTTTTTTCTTTCTGAAAATTCGTCCAGGGCTTAAGAATCAAAGCATGTTGTGCTAGATAAAAATGTGAGGATAAAAACACCAAATGAACGAGTGTCACAGGTTTTATCTTGTTTTTGCACAGACACAAGCATAGACACAATTACATGTAACAACTCAAACTATAATATTATTAAAAATGGATCTAACAATGGACCAATGGCTGAATGATCTGATGTACTTAGTCAATTATGGCCTCCTTCTTGTTCTTCCTCCTGAAAATAAATAAAATAAATAAAAAATAATATATATATATAAAGAAAATAAAAAATATGAAGCTTTTTTTATATATATATACATTTCTTATAACTGAAAATAGTTTTCTTTCATGTCTGGTGTGTGTTATCAAACTTTTCTGGTTTCCTTTGTTGACTCACCAGTCTCTCGCTCTCCACTGTTCCCTCTGCTGCTGGGTCACTCTCAGCTGGAGCCGAGCTATCTGTGGTCTCGCTCGGGGGCTGCCCCTCTGTCTCCTGAGATGAGGTCGTGCAAAAAACGTAAGTAGAACATTAAACAGTTATCTTCTGTGCTTCTATCTCTAGTTTCCAAACAGACATTTTATCAATGTGTTAAAAGATTTCAAAGAGCAACAATGGAAATATTCTCCATCTTTAAAAATAAAAAAAGGTAAACTAAACAATCAGTCACCTTTTCCTGTTTCTGAAGAGGACAGAAAAAGGTGACTGATTGTGCTTCTTGCTCAGTCTCTTGTTATGCTTTCTGCTTGTTGATCTTCTGGAATTGTGTATGTTGTTTTAGGGTTTTCAATCTGCAGAGATGAAGCTGCCTTCACTTGTTTGGAGTCTTCGTGCTTATCAGTTTGTTCTTTATCAGTCTTTTTGATGAGCAGAAATGTAAACAATGAAATAATGGAACCCACAAGCACACCGTGAATCCTGAAAAAGCAACACAAAGCTAAGCTGCTTGATGGTAGCAACCAAAAATATGAAAATAAATATTTCAACTAACTGCACAGAGCATCTGAATTTAAGCTATCAGGGCTTTTACTGTTCACCAGTTCGCCCGCTCTCTAAAGGAAGTCTTTGTTTTCAAGCTTCTGACTGCATTGTTAAGAAGATCTTAAGATGAGGCTTTAGCAAAAGTCCTGGTAAAACAATAAATAATTGTGTCTTCTATCCCTATTTTCTAAGCTGACCTGTCATACTCAAACTAAAAACTTCTTCTGGCTCAGCTTTTGTTAATAATGTTATAAAACCTGGCAAAGAAAAAAATGGAAATATTTGGCCTTTTGCATTAGATAAATAGTCAAGAAAAAAGTGAGTGACTGGCCATCTTTTCCTGGTTTTGGTGAGAACTAGACTTTTGTGCTTCCTGTTCAGTTTCTGTCATCTGCCTTTTATCTTTCTTTGAAAAAGTCTTCTCTGTTCAGTGGAGGTGAGACTGTGTCCACTTTGAAGGAGTCTTCAGGTTTATCACTCTTTTCTTCCCCAACCTTGTAGGGAAAGGTATAAAAATGCTCTTATGAAGTGCAATGATCCTGTCACTCTCCCTTCTCTCAGCCTGACTTGTCTTTCTTCTCTTTAGTTTTTCTCCTGGCCTGTCAACTTGAACTTACGCTCCCTTTGCTCATAATCTTCCTCACCACTTTGTCCATAATCCTTCCTTGTAGTGCATCTTGGATCTCCTCATCCTCAATCTGAACACGTGGCAAACTGAATCCTCTGAGAGCTACAATCACCAAAAAAACACCTGTATTTCATCTGCATCACCTTCTCCGTGGCTCCAGGGTCAAAGGTATGATGGTTTTGTTTATGTGTGTCCTCTGTATCATTTGATTTTAAATCACTGTCATCTTGTCTGGATGTTGATCGCAACTGGTAAATGTTTTCAGGATCAGCAGTTTCAGATTGCTCTGCCCCCTGTAGAGCACACATAATTGAATAATCAGAAACAAAAACAAAGACATATTTTACCACGTTTTAGAGCATCAGATATAAATATTTATTTATTATTTTTTTTCAGTCAGTTGTTTTGTTATCATCATATCAAAATGTATATCTGTAACATCATGTAATACAACTTGGCCAAAAAGTTATCAGAACCTTTTCCTCATCTTGGTCACCTTCCATGGCTTCTTCTTGATGGAGGTTTGCCTCCTCCTCATCTGTCTCTTCAACATGATCAGCACTTGGCTCCAAGTTTATTTTCTCTTCTTCCTTAATCATTGAATTCAGTCATTCTGATGTCAAATTTTGACACCATTTGAGGAAAGTTTTCCACAGTTTTAGTTCAACCTTGACACTCTCTCCTACCACCAAAAAAACTCAACAGTCATGGATCAAAAGCAGAGACCACAGAAGATAATACAGTTCAGAGTTAATATCAAAGAGATTTAATTTTACCACCTTGTGTTTATTGTCATTTGTCTGTGCTTCAGATTGGGGTTGGTCTGTGCCCTCCTGGTTTTCTGGATTTGGAGTGGTGGATTTCTCTTCTTTTAGAGGTGTGTTATCCTCAGCTGCCTGTGTTGTGATTGCTGTAGGCGTGTCGGACTCTGTTGGTTTCTCAGAGATCTGTTGATATGTTGACATGTATATGCACTGCAAGACTTTTCTTAGAATGTCTGGTTAGGGGTTAAATAATTATACTAAATTGTAAGCAAACAGTAAGCATTATCACAGGCGGTAAGTTATTGTAAAAGAATATTAGAGTTAAATCCCACTTAAAAATGACCAGACTCATGTGAGAATACTAAAGAAAACTAAACAAAAGTGACATCAGGCCCTAAAATAGAAATCTAACCAATAATTTGTGCTAAAGGTGTGTGTCGAAACAAAAACTAAGAGTAAAAAAAAATATTACTTTTCTAGATTCTTCCAATGCCTTGCTGATCTTCTGCTCTTCCTCTCCCAGCTTTTCCTGGTGTAATCCTTCTTCTCTGGCTATGGCTTGCTCCTGCTCCAGAAGAGCTAAATTAGCTGTTTTCTGTAGATAAAAATGTGATACAGCAAGACTTTTAAATGTGGAGAAATTAGCTACCAACAAACATTTTTAGCTTTCTTGTTAGCTTCAAAGTTGGAATTTGTAACTCACACCATTTCAGGACAGTAAAATATTTGACCTTTATACATTTCATGTCTCAAAAGCCAGAGGCAACCATATGTCTCTTCTGGGGACTAATGACCTAGAGGTAAAAGGTGACTGGGTTTTTGTTGCCATGGACCACGCCGGCTAAATTCCTTCAGCCTGATGAGCTTAGATGGTCTAAGTCTCTATCAGCAGCTATCAAACCCTTTTTAAAGATTGGGGCTTTAATGCAGTGGTAGCAACAACAAAGCTATAAACAAAGGTAACTGTAGTACTAGCAGTATGGCAGCTTGTAGCAGTATTTGCCCATTGAATAATCTCCATGAGGTGGAGTCATGTGCTTCATTTGTATTTAAGAATCACAAACTAGCCGAAGGTTATTTTTCTGCAGATAGTTGATATGAAAATTAGACTATGTGTTACAAATGCAGATAATGTAGCTAAATGACCATGGGAGACTCTATAGAGTAGATTCTGTAGAGGAAGTGTATATAGTGATCGTACTTGTAGTGATGGGTTTGTACTTATGGCCTTTTCTCATTTTTATAGGATAAAAGATAAAATTAATACATTGATTTCAGTGTGAGTGTATCATATTTTATGTGATAAAGAGGAAAGCTGCAAACTAGAAGTAATCGTTAAATAAGTTAATTAAGCTTATAGATAGAGCAGTACTTGCACTACATAATTACTAATAAATCGAACAAGTAAACTATCATAGCTAGGACATAACAAGAAACACATGGATTTAGGAACTACATAAGAGGCCAATTGGCTTATAGGGGACATGTTGTGTAATGCTGCACCCTGCTGATAAGACAATCAAACAGCAGCTTACCGCTTTCTCATTTTCAACATCTGAGTTGTATTTATACAGCCAGTGAGCCAGATATTGGATAGGGTCCACAGGACGCCGCTCGGCTACTTCAGCAAGTCCTTCCGGCAGACATTTCCCAAAGTGTTTCTTTATATACTCTGAGTCCATTTTATGATTATTATTGATTTATTTAACCTGACTACCTACAGAAGAACTTACATAAGCTGTGATAGTTAAATGCGTTGTAAGGTAGGCTACGTGAATGTTGAGCTGATTTAATCTACAAAACGCTTTTGTCAAATATAAAAGAAAGCCGACGCCAGTTGGCTTTAAACATAAAGTAGTATCTTTTCTTTCCCTTTAAGTTTAGCTACAGCAGTTGTTTTTCTGTTAAAACTATTGTTTAACCTAAGCTTCTGCAGACACGAACAAAAAACAAAACAAAAACGGATTTCACTGCGAGTTGCCTGTGGCTGTTTTGTGTCCATGGTAACGGTCCTACACAATTATGTTTTCCCCTCAATCTTGTCAAATAGTTCCTACTTAAAATTTCTATCGCTTCTACAGTTTCGGTCTACAATAAAAAACACAACAAAACTAATAATAATAATAGTAATAATAAAACCAGGATTGAGGATCCCTGGCCTATACATTCATAGCCTATACGTGTCATTTTAAATATCTTAATCTTAGTTATTAACCATTTTATGTGTTACTGTTCTAAATCCCATATTCTTGTAGATCTGTCCCAAGTCTGAAAATAAGCCTAATATTAATAGCCTACTTAATATTATAAATTCATGAAGTAAG
>JBAMHW010000024.1:5842471-5871645 GCA_037177495.1 Rhadinocentrus ornatus | reverse complement strand
AATTTAATTTAATTTAATTTAATTTAATTTAATTTAATTTAATTTAATTTAATTTAATTTAATTTAATTTAATTTAGGAGCAGTGATTTAATTTTTTTTTTAATTTTGATTTTTAAAAAAAATGTTTTTATTAAAATGGAAAATAATAATTATAAAAGGCTGTAATTCTTACAGTATTTTAACTTTGATATCCCTTGAAAAACAAAACAAACAAACAAAATAAAAAAATAAAAACCCACAGACGTTAATTGTTGGTATCTTTAATCGGTATCCTCAATGCCAAAACTCATTTTAGCTGTTGTTAAAGGGATGGTCACATTAATAAAAATATATTTTATATATTATATTTTACAGCTGTTGCATATTATGAAATTAAATCACATTTACAAGAGCAGTAAAAACAGAAAATTCTTGGGTTCACAATGTTTGCAAGGAAATAAATGTCAAATCCGTTCTGCCTCAATCTTTTGTGATTTGTAGTTGTAGATTAAAAATATCTGTGTTTTTACAGGACATTGATTATGTCCCACGCTGATCTCCTGTTTACCTGAATCAGCCACTGAAAGATCTGTATTGGTCACCCATTATAATATGCCATAATGGTCGTAAATGCCACTTGGACCAGGATGTGAAGCATCCACTAAGATAATATTATTATTTCTTTAAAGCTGTAGGAAAGTTGAAACTCATCCTAAGTGTCAAGTCATTTTGTTGCCATCATGTCACTTTTATGTGCTGCAGAGAAGTGTAGCGTAGGGTGGAGGACAGGAATGAGAGAGGTTGTTTGCATTCGCATCAAAGCAACTAAGACCTGTGATTTTAACCAGCATGCAGGACACGCGTGGACACATAAACTTTTAGCACAGTCTGTGTACATGCGCCCCCTCGTTACACCACTCCAGGTTTTTAGTGTCGGCAGAAAGCAGTTTCCTTCTAACCAACCTGTTGCCTAAAGTGTCATCAGAGGAAGCAAAACTGGTAATTTACAAGCAAAGATACAAGCCTGTTTCTAAAAAAGAAGTAAAAGTTGGCACACTACCTAAAATGCTAGCAAAAACAGAATTCCAAGGCTTGCAGATGAAAATTTTATTGAAACAACACATAACATGAGGAAGCTAAGATGTTTAATTTATGTTTTTCAGATATAAGTTCAGTTTAAATTCAGTTTTAATGTGAAGACTTGCAAGTAAAATGTGACATGAACGGAAATGCATCGCCTAAGAGCAAATTACTATGTCTCATTAAAAAATTTGGGTAAGCAAACCTAACTGATCCACATCTAGCTTTAACCTGTTCAGCTATGTTGGTCTAATGTGAAAAATTACTGTATTCCTTTAGGTTCCCACATTTTTTAAACTTTTCTCTAAAACTTTTCTCATCCTTGCCCAAGGCATTAGAAAAAAAAAGCCAACCATTTTTTTTTAAAATCTTTTTTCTCAGTACAAACATTAAAGGTTCATTCTATTTTTTTCTGCATGACATAATTCCTATATTAGATGCAGAGATGAACTGTGTTGTCAGACGGTGATTTAATGTTGCTTTTAGCATTATTACCTGCACTCTGAGATGTGTGCAATGTACCAAAATATTTTGTGTTTGTGTAATCTGATATTATGTCCATTTGTCCAAAAAAGGCTTTTTGAAGCACTCTCAATAACTTCATCTGATTGGACAGCTCTTTGGTTATTATTTACTATTTGTGGGTGGTGCCCATAGTATAGTGCTGCAGACTTTAGGGCTCATACAATTTATGGTATGTGCTGGCAGAATGAGGAGGACTCTTACAACATGCAACACTGACTCTTGGTTTGCACACAGGTGGACTTTTTTTGTAAGGTAATTGAATAGTATTGAATTGAATAGTCTGTGTGTGTGTGTGTGTGTGTGTGTGTAGAACCATTAAATACAATCCTGAAACACGTTTCAATTTGTTATTATGTTTTGTGTCTTAACCATCAATCTTCCTCCAGCTCCTTCTAGGGAAACCCCGGTGTGGTGGTATCCCTTCGCGATGCAAAGATGGCGTCCTTGCTCCCTCCCCCAGGCGTCAAATTCTTCCGCCCCTTCACTAATGAATCACTGGTGGAGATCGAGAGGCTCGAGGCTGAAAGAAAGAAGGCAGTGGAGGTAAAAGACCATGATGAAGAAGAACCGGCGGTCCCCCATGCTGATCTGGAAGCTGGAAAGAATCTGCCCTTGATCTTTGGAGACCCTCCACCAGAGCTGCTCAACACGCCTCTGGAGGACCTGGATCCCTTCTACAAATCACAGAAAGTCAGCTTGAGCTTATGACAGCTAAAACACACCATGTCCACATGTAGTGTTTGATGAGCTTAACTTTGTCCTTGCATATCAGCAATATGACATATTTAATGTAAATTTCTGGAATTGCAGTGAAATGATTTCACTTGTGACATGCATGTGTTGCATTTAAATTTCATTTTATTATTTCAAAACTTGACATTGCTTAGTATTTATTGAAATGCTGTTCAGGGAAGATTTTAAAAATGATCTGTTTTTCAGACATTCGTTGTGATCAGCAAAGGAAACACAATCTACAGGTTCAATGCTGAACCAGCTTGTTACATTCTGAGCCCCTTCAGTGTGATCAGAAGAGGAGCCATCAAAATTCTCATACATTCATATCCTTTAATTATTTTGCCCAAACTTAAAAATTCAGTGTATTAATAGGTGTGTAATAATACATTCACTACCAGTCAAAAGTTTGGAAACACTTTCCGAATAGATTTATTGGGAAAAATGTTTCCAAACTTTTGACTGGTAGTGAATATACAACAATTCAGTGATCATTCAGTCAATATTCTTCATGCCAGGGACTATGCATGCTTGGTCTGCAGGGTTGTTGCCACGGTGATTGCCCTTGTCTGAGTGGTTGTGGGGGTCCTGCAATGCAGTCCTATGGCTGTGTTGTGGACCCTAACCTGCCATGATCTGGGTGGTTTCCAGTGGTGGTAGCCTCTGTGGTCATAAGCGGTCCTGGTGTGAACAGATCCCCAAGATACCGTTTCATCACAGCAGCATCCAGCCAGATGTTAATTTCCTTATTGATATACAGTTAAAGAGACAGAAGTTAGAGGTTAAAGTCAAATAGGATGGAGGGGTGGGGGGTTGTGGGGTGGGTGCATGTATGTTGTGTGTGTATGCATGAGTGCATTTGAGAGAAATTATGATCAGGTGTGTGTTTTTGTACTTGAAAACTTGTTTTTAATCTGCTAAAGAAACATTTATGTAAAGCACTTTGAAAAGTGCTTTATAAATAAAAATGTATTTAATTTGAACAGTATCAATCCAAAATAAAAATATCAATCGGACATCAATACACCAATAATTTTTAATTGAAACTTGCCTAAATTTGTGATATTAGCAATCAATTGTTATTCACTGAATCAATATAATAATACATCTTGATGAAACTTATTTACAATGATAATTTACATGTACGATAAATTACAGAAGAAATTTGTAATTTTCCTTAATCCTAACTCAAATTATTTAGTATGTTCATCATGATTACCATTCTATCAAATTGTGTATTCATGACGATGAGTAACCCACCAGCATGGAGTAAAACTGTCGAGTGAGTAATTTCTTTTTACTTTACTTTTATTTATTTATTTTTACATAATTCTACTATTAGAGGTAATGCTATTTTTCAGATTCATTCATGATATTTTTTTCCAGGTATGTTTTCACTGGTATTTATACTTTTGAAGCAACAGTCAAAGTGTTATCTCGAGGTTTCTGTGCTGGATCTTTTACATTCCTTCGAGATCCATGGAATTGGTTGGATTTCATGGTGATCAGCATGGCGTAAGTATGAGTGTAGTTTATATATTTGTTTTTCTATAAGGTTCAGATGAGCGCATGAACAGAGGGTGTCATTTTTAAACCAGTTATAAACCAAATTGAAAGCTATTGTGCAGCATATTTTCCGTTTTTTATGCTTCTCACACTGCAGTTAATATGAACAGAAACATAATTAATGTGCCATTTTATGTTCTTCCAGTTACATCACTGAGTTTGTTGACCTTGGCAACGTGTCAGCCCTCAGAACATTTCGTGTACTTCGAGCCCTGAAAACAATCACTGTGATTCCTGGTACTCTTTTTTTTTTTTTGTCTAATATTTTTTAGTTTGTGTTGTAGAGGTTAGGCTGAATATGTCTGTGGGCTTTCAGTTAAGTTATCTACTGTTACTGTGTCAGTTGCATAATATTAACAGAATAACACTCACTCTGTTTAAAATAGATGGTAATAGCCATCTATCAGTTTTTAAAATAATATTTTAAAGTATCAAGTTCTTCATCCATTTCCATTTTTGTTTGGAGCCATAAGTTACTTACATTCAAACAAGAATTTGGGGCAACCTTATAGAAGAAGAGTATTTATCTTTAACCCTTCATTCTTATTAATTTTAGGATTGTCAGTATACAGATCTGAGCTAGTTCTCCACTGATAATGATGCTGTTAAATGGGGGTCTGTGGAGAAAATGTATAATTTCCCCCTGCTGGGCATCAGTGGTATTGCATTTTAGGGCATTTTCCACTGCAAACATCTGCTGAAAATCTGACGCTGAATGACTTTGTCATCTTTTATATACATTGTATAGTAAAATCAGCAAATAGAATATAGAGAAATTTTTTATTTGCTCTTAATAGACATTAACCTTTACTGACACTTAAATTGTTCATTGTCAGGTTTGAAAACAATTGTGGGGGCTTTGATCCAATCAGTGAAGAAAATGGGGGACGTCATGGTTCTGACCGTCTTCGTCCTTGCAGTTTTTGCCCTTGTTGGTCTTCAGCTTTTCATGGGGAACCTTCGTCAAAAATGTGTGCGATGGCCCATCCTGATAAATGAAACCACAGCTGAATTTTTCAACACCTCCTCTACATTTAATGACACAATGAACTTCAACAACACCATCGGTGTCAGTAATGCATCATACTCCAACAGTACCTTCAATTTTACTGACTATATTGAAAACACAGGTATGTATAGTGTTTACTTTATCTGTTATTTTATGGTATTATTTCACCAGTGAATTAAATGTAGCTTTTTCTTTTTTCTGTTTTTTTTATTGGGTTGTAGACAATCACTATTATCTGGAAGGCAGCCTGGATGCTCTGCTTTGTGGTAACAGCTCTGATGCTGGGTATGTATGATCCACAAAATGCTGCATATTAAGTGTAAAAATGAGCCTCTTTTAGAATAAGTCTCATTGTTGCTGCTGAATGAGAGGAAAAATGTACTGGGAGGAATATAGAATTGGTAACAGAGTTGTAATTGACTGACTTTTTTTATCTGTTGATAGAAAGTGCCCAGAAGGATACACATGCATGAAGGCAGGGAGGAACCCTAACTATGGCTACACCAGTTTTGACTCTTTTGGCTGGGCCTTCCTTGCCCTCTTCAGGCTCATGACCCAGGACTACTGGGAAAATCTTTTCCAGCTGGTTGGAAATTCTTTTTACTTATTGTATTTCTGTGTATGGCTTCAAACTCTGGACTTATGCAAGTTGAAATTGAAATTATATGAAGAAATTTGTCCTAAGTTCTCGTAGCTTCTTTTTTGCTCCTAACACAGATTTTGCGGGCAGCTGGAAAGACATACATGCTGTTCTTTGTGGTGATTATCTTTCTGGGCTCCTTCTACCTCATCAACCTGATCCTAGCTGTGGTAGCCATGGCTTATGATGAACAGAACGAAGCAAATCAGCAAGAGGCCATAAAAAAAGAGGAGGAGTTTCAGCGGCTGCTAGAGCAACTCAAGAATCAAGAACAGGTAACAGAATCCATTTACTCTTTCTGTAGTAGTACATTCATTCTGTGTCTCCCTTGTCTAATGATTGTTATGTGTGTATAACAGTTTAAATAATTACCTTAAAATAACGTATCTCATTATGTCCCTAAAACCAGGCTCTATAACAAGTTTAAGTCTCTAGTCAAGTGCCAACCTCTCTGCCAAAGTTTATGTATTGGAGCCATTTTATTGACACAAAAATTGTACTATCATAACAATTTACAGCAAATAAGCTTGTTTTGAATGGTTGAAAGATACAGGATTTATCTTTGTGTTTGTTTTATCAGACACAAGTATAAAGGAAATTGTCAGCGTCTTAACCAGCAAACCTCTTTAAACACCAATGTTTTCATGCAAGCAATACACCAAAGTGTTAGAATAAAGAAATGTCAAATATTATGTTTTGGAAAAGGAATCTTTCTTGTTTATTACAAGATTTCAGCTGCTGAAAACCTGTGGTGGTGGTTGTCTGTTGACCCTCTTCATCTTAAGATGAAAATGTGTGGCATATTTATAAAGGCAGGTCTGAAATGCAGGAAAGACATTACTTTGTAATAAAACTATAAAGTGAGTTAAACACTATAAGTTATTCACTATTGTATCAGTTGTACTCTGCAGACACTGATGCACCCTTATATACTTACAAACGCAGTTTATTTATTTGTATTTTTTTTTCACCTTTTAGGTAATAGCCTTGATGTTCTTTCTCATTTTGACACCTTTGGTAGAATCCATCTGTTTTTGCTAAAGTCCTGTTATATTTGACCCAAAGGGAGCATATACAAAAACAAAAGCTTCAGGATTAACTAAACTGACAAATGCCCCTTTTATACCCAATCTTGACACCCTTGCTGTCAGCAATTAATCTGATTGTATCTGATTGTAGAATCTTTCAGGATGTTGTTAATTTTATATTCCATAAACTTTCCTGTCTTTCCTCTTTTCCAACTATTTTTATTGAGTACATTGCTGGCATAAAATTAAAGATTTGTTTAAATTCTCTTTTGACGAAGAAGTATTTTTTAAGTTAAATAATGGTTTAGATAAATTTTCCATTTACATATTTAAGTTGTTGTTGTTTCTTAGGGAAAAAAAGGTACTGGTACAATTGAAAATGATTCTTGATTCCAAACAGGCTCAAGCTCTTGGAAGCCAAGCTACTCTGACCAGCAAGAAGTCACTGAGCCATCACACAGCATCTGAGATAGCAGATGATGAACAGAATGTCAAACACGATGAGATTGTCAAAGACTGTAATGGGAGAATTGTCCCCCATGTAATGGTCAGAGCACCCACCATGGATGAGGTTAGTTGGTCTAACCTCAACTAGCTTGATTAGAGAAGACTATTTACAGAAAATGATCCCTTTTCAAGTCTGTTTGACATTTTATTGATTTATTTATTTGTATTCAAAGAATTTCTAAACATATTATATAGTCTGCCACAGATTATGAACTCAAAGAGAAGCCATTGGACTTTGTGCACAGCATGCTTCATCTGGATGAACCAAGCCTGACACAGAGATCTGCCAGTGTTGCAACTGTGCTCACAGCGACTGCCATGGAAGGTAAAATGCAGATGAAGAAAAACACTCAACCAAAATAACACCAAATGCCAAAAACTGAGATTGCGCTGGATAAATTCTCTGTCATTGGTTAAAATCCAACGAGTTACTGATCGAGCAACATAAAGCCTGTTTAAGATTGGTGGATAAATGGAGTAGTATATAAGTGCCATTATGAGATGAAGAAATTTGAGCTTTTTTTGCTTAGATTATCAAGCAGTCATTAACAGTGGACACAAATGTATCCAAAGGCCAGTGCAGTAGCATTGTCTTGAGCTTCACACAGTCATGCTAATCATATTGTGTGTAGCAGTTATCCCTGTTAACGTTCAGTGTCATGCCCTTATGGTGTAAAGCTAGGGCTATTTCAGCCAAGTACGATGTGAAATAGCAAAGGCATGAATTTTAATGCCACACATAAGCTGTTATTTTAAACTTATAAAGATAAACTGTATGACCAGGCCATCTATAAAAATGGATAATAGTCTAAGGTTGAAAACTGCCCTTTTCCTACTCTGTCATATTTGATGTGACTTTTCCTCTTGACTGTGTTTGTCTAGAGTTGGAGGAGGCCCAGAGGCCATGTCCACCTTGCTGGTACAAATTTGCAGATACCTTTTTGAAGTGGAACTGTTGTGAGCTCTGGATTGTCTTTAAAAAGTGGGTACACTTTGTTGTCATGGACCCCTTTGTTGACTTGGCTATTACCATCTGCATTGTGCTCAACACCCTCTTCATGGCCATGGAGCATTACCCCATGACACAGGAGTTTGACCACATGCTCTCAGTGGGGAATCTGGTGAATATCAATTTAAACTGTAGCAGTGAAACATTACAGCATGTCAGACCTGAATGTGCCAGTTTTAGTAAATGGAAATGTATTTTCTTTTAGGTTTTCACTGGGATTTTCACAGCGGAAATGGTCTTTAAGCTTATCGCCATGGATCCCTACTACTACTTTCAAGTTGGATGGAACATTTTCGATAGCATCATTGTGAGTCTAAGTCTGGTGGAGTTAGGGCTGGCAAACGTCCAGGGCCTGTCGGTCCTTAGATCCTTCCGTCTGGTAAGATGCAAGGAATTTAGTTGTATCTACTGACCAAGGTGAAAGTTACTATGTTTTATTTACTACCTTTGTTTGTTTCTGTCCTATGTGGGAGACAGCTGCGTGTCTTCAAGTTGGCAAAGTCCTGGCCAACACTCAGCATGCTAATCAAAATCATTGGTAACTCAGTCGGAGCTTTAGGCAACCTGACTTTGGTACTGGCCATCATCGTCTTCATTTTTGCTGTTGTGGGCATGCAGCTCTTTGGAAAGAGCTACAAGGACTGTGTATGCAAGATATCAGCAGACTGCGAGCTGCCACGCTGGCACATGAACGATTTCTTCCACTCATTCCTCATCGTGTTTCGCATCCTGTGTGGGGAGTGGATCGAGACCATGTGGGACTGCATGGAGCAGGCTGGACCTGCCATGTGTTTAATTGTCTTCATGATGGTCATGGTCATTGGAAATCTTGTGGTGAGTCCATCCATCATCCATTCTGTACTAATAACTTAAATCTAAATCATTTATAATATTTAAACAAAAGACAGGATTGAGTAATAAATCTAAAGGCATGAAGGTTTTGCAGAAAAAAAAAATTTGCTGCTCGACTACACATTTAAACCTTACTAATGACTGTGAGGCTGTAAAGCTGACACCCTTTTTTTAAAATCTTTCTAAATCTTGCCATTTGTTTATTATAATACCAGGAGGTTTTATGGAAGGCATGTCTTAGCAAACTATTGTTAATCCCACTGCTGAAGTTTACCAAAAACAACCAACTTATTTCCACCAGGGGCCACAACAGTACACATTTTATGAACATTTGAATGCAGAAGTGAGGCCATATGTTAGGGCTTCTGCTGCTTGGACACATTTGAAAACTGCAAGATAAACAGTGCCTTGAGCAGCACATGGGTGATGGGTGCTGACAGAAAGAGCTTTTTTTTAAACCTATACACTAGTACAAAGCCTTCAATACTTTGCGATGCTTTGAGAGGAACTGTAAGTGTCCTGAGCATAAAAACTTTGTCCCTGACCTTTTTTTTTCTTGGCCTCACATTACAAGGTCACACATGATCACTCTCATGCATTATTTCAGGATCATATTTAATTACTGGAGCCAAAACAATTTCCTGTTAGGTTATTCATAGAAATAAAAAGCAAATGGCTTATTGTCAAGCATCATCTTAAGTATTGTGTCATCTACAGCTTGCCAAAATTATTGTGGTTTTCTTGCATCTTACTCTCTCCACCCTCCACCTTTACTCCATGGTATGCTCACCTTACAAATGCAAACTATTTGCATTTAGATAAAGGCAAATAGTGAACTTGAATGGATCACAGGAGGAGGGTTTCTATTTAAATCAGATGACCTAAGCCCCCAAACAGCGGTTTTGACCTTGAGTATGTGCTAAGATCCGGCTCAAGTAAGCATGCTGCCGCTGAGGGAACAAACTCAGACAGCTGAGTGAGCTCAGCTCAGGTGGTAGAGGGACTTGCCGGGTGTAAAGGAGTCATTTGATATCAGATTGAATAGTAATTGATGTAGAGTAATCATGTTGGTCCATCAGCATGCCACCACATGGAGAGAATGTGGATGCATTATTGAAGATAAATACTGATGATTTGACGCAATATTTTTCCGTTTGTAGTATCTTTCTCATTAAAATTTTTACTGTACCAAATGTTCAAAATTGTTTTGTTTCTTGCTTTCTCGTTGCAATTTTTTTATTTTTTTTTAAAGACATGGATGTCTTATAGTTGTAAATTAGTTGTACATAGTTGTGCATCCATTTTGGAAAAATACTGCAAGTTACCTTCTTTCCACAAGATTTGTGAGAAGACAAATACCACTGTGGTGGTTTTACTGGCTCTTCTCAGCCGAGTCTTCTTCTCATCTAAAATTAAATTACATTTTCTTAAAATATCAGACTTTTCCTTTGAGATAAGGATCAAATGTTTCACATCAGAGCCCTGAAACTTCTCTGAAAACAACTGGGAAATCACAAACACTGAGAGAACTTTAACCTTTGCGCTTTCTTTCTGTTCATAAATCTTTGTATCTTTTTCCATTGCATCAATGTCAGGTTTGGTTTGGACTGATAATTTTGTCTGTCAGCCCTCTTTACTGATTCACAACTCTTGCACTGGAATGAGAGAGATCAGCCAGCTCATGTAATTGTGATAACCTGCTAAACCTAGGAGACGGGAACTGAGAAATTGGCTAACAGAGTTAAGAGCCTAAAGATAGATGTGTTTGAAACAGGAGGCTGACAATGTAATATTTATTGATGTCATCACAGGACCAATTTCATAGGGGATGTGTATTTGAGCTAGACCTGTTTTTTGTGTTAAATTCATTAATGTTGGGACACTTCTACTCAGTGATCAGTGACTATATAGTGTGTCATGAGGTGTACAGTATAAAGTAAAAAAAGTTCTTACAATTCCAACTTCCTTACTAGTTTTTCATCATTCTCTTGTCAAGTTTCCTCTTTTTAAAGACTCACAGCACACCAGACATATGCAAAGTTTTCTGCTAATAGCTATTTGGGAATCACCTTGTTGGTGAAAAAATATCATTTTTATAACAAGTTGTTTTTACAAGTCATTAATAACGAGGTGCCTAAAAATAGCATTTAAAATAAGTTCTTGGCTAAGTTGTCAGCTATGTTTTATTAGAACACAGAGTCTTCCATTAGGTTTGGGGCCTTTTTATACTTGAATGAGTCAGAGGTTAGTGTTAATACGCTTAACAAAAAACAGATTGCTCTGAAAATGGTCAGTTACAAGGACTGGGCTTAAAAAAGCAATATTCAAAGAAAAACATTGAAAGACTATCAGAAAACCTGATGTATTTTATAAGATCACAAAAAATATGACTTTTAAGAATAAAAATGTATAGAAATGAAGAGGGGTTAAAGACAATATTGTTACAGCATTCCAATTAAAGACATCTTATTTCCAGTAAAAAAAAAAAATTTTTTTAAAAAGTGCTCAGCAGGTGGCTGGGACTGGCTCATCGAATATTTTATGTGGTTTACATTAAAAGACAAGATCCCGTACTTAATGCTAAGAGTTTTATTGTTACGCTGGGAAGATTGGAGAGCTTGGTGAATGAATGTTTGAAATAACTAAATGCATGAAACAAATTAAATACAATGAATGATGAATGAACATATCAAATTAAATATATGTATTAGGAAAGAATGAAATCAAAATTAAATAAATACAGGCAACAACCTACATCATTAATGCATCCACAGAGCTGGGTCTTGAATCGTCATGGAAGCATACAGTAGCTCAATATGTAACACAAAGATATATTTAATAACCATGGAATATTTTTAAGGAGAAGTTAAGGAAATTAAGGTTAGAGTCCATTTATCAGCCTACAGAGCTTCCCTTTGGTCAGGTGTTTTTGGAGGGAAAGGCTGTGCAGGCCATAAGGGTTGGGTTATATTACTTCCTGGGTGTGTCAGTGGGGTAACAGGTAATGGTGGGTGCGGTAATGCCAAGTGAGATGGTGGAAGGTAACTTGGGATTTAACATCCAGTGTCTAATTTTTTAATCAAAGGTAAGAGGAAATTTGTTGAAATGATGTTATTTATATGCTTCAAAGATCAGATTTAATTTTACGTTAACTGCTCTTTCTGCTCAGGTGTTGAACCTCTTCTTGGCCTTGCTGCTCAGCTCGTTCAGTGGGGACAACCTCTCGGCAGGAGACGACGATGGAGAGATGAACAACCTCCAGATCGCCATTGGCAGAATCACACGGGGCATTGACTGGTTGAAAGCATTTATTATTCAAAGCATCATGCGGATTCTTGGCAGAAAGTCCCAGAAGCCTGACGAGGGCCCAGAGGATGAAGTCGTTACAAAAACTGAAGGAATAGAGATGAACCATTTGGGCACCTGTCAGAGTCTCAAATTGGCAGATGGAATATTGGACTGTTTGGTTGAAAGCCAGCCATCTAGATTTATGCTGGACGGAGAGCTTAGACTTAATGTGCCAATTGCAGAGGGAGAATCAGATTTTCAAAACCTGAGTGAGGAAGATGACAATGATGAAGATGATGTGGACCACTCAGATGAAGATGAGCAGGATAATCAGCAGTCTAAAGTAAGAAAAACAAATGGGGAACCTATGTCTGTTTGTTTTCATATTTCTGTAATGATGCTTATGATTTATCTGCTGCATGATCACGCCAGCACACAAAATGTTGCATGAATTTGCTCAAACAATTATAATCTATTAGATTAAAACAGATTATTTTCATTTTCTTTAATGACACTGAGACAAGCAGCACGTTATCCAAACCTCTATCCTATCACGACTGGGACATAGAAAAGTGGAAGGATGGGGCAGACCTCATTATTCCTCCTTACTAGCATTTAAATTTAGGGAGACTTGAAAAGTTGAGGTCATCATATAGAAACTGGTGTAAGTTGTAAAACTGGATGTGATGATGACTCGGGGAGCAGAGTAAGAAATATGTAATTATACAAACTTTAAGATATCTGTCATGCGAGTGGGTTGAACCAAATGCCATCATTTACAAGAAGCACTCAGAGAGCGCAGACCTCCGCCAAGCCATTGTAATTTTTTGCCAATGATTGCGGGCATTATTTTTTAGTTAGAAGCTCTAATGGCTAAATTAAAAATGAAAGGATTCTCTACATAGTAATAACTCCTCCAAAAAATTATTGGATTCAGGCGGCGATCTGAGTCATCCCCAAAATCTAATAACTCGTTCCTTATTACATTTCTGAGATTTCCTGAAAATTGAATCAAAATTTGTCCAGAACTTTTTGAGAAGAAAAAAAGACAAACAAACCAACGCCACTGAATTCAGGACTTCTGCCTTGGCAACAATAAAATGCCTAAAAACTACAGATCAACACTGCAAAATATAAGGCAATACAATACAAGAAAGTAAGTGGTCTTTTGAAAATGAGACCCTTCATGAAGTCAAATCTGAAGTGATGTGGTTCAGAGCAACTTGCATTGGAAACATTTACCTGTCCATCAGTGTTGCTCTTATTGGAAAAAGTGTGCAGACACGTCAATAAATAAAAGGCTCTGCATGGCTTAATTGATTGGATAACGCAGCAGTGCATCTCCCACACAGCGCATGTTACTATGATTATTCAGCTTATTTCGATTTTATTTAAATAACAGATAGAATCCCAAAGATTCCCAAAGTTTTGATTGCATTAAGATGCAAACACCTGTGTAAAATGGTAAAAGTGTAGTTTATCCTGCATTGATGCTGTCACTAAGAGAAAATTATGAGAACGTGTGTTATGCCAGTAAAATATCTGCATACATAAACATAATACTCAGAAGAATCCCAGGTACTATTAGCTGCAAAGGTTAAAAAACCACTTTGATTGGGCACATTTAAATTTTATTTATGAAGCATATTTCAGAGAGGAAAAAGCCATCTCAGAGCTCTTTACAAAAAGAAACCCAGGAATCTTATGTGAGCAAACACTTTGGAAACAGTAGGAAAGATTAATTCACTTTTACCACAAACTGACCTCCATCAGAGACTCATGGAAGACAGCTACTCCCTCATGAAGAGAGAAGAATCTGATTTATATTCTTAAAAACAGAGAAACTAACAGCAAATCAAATGCTAAAATGCATTTGCAGAAATTTCTTTGTAGTATATATATCTTACCAAATATGATGCCTATTAAATATCTTGTATTCCTGTGCTATTACAGAAAAAAATACGAGATGAATTGAATATTCCAGGAAAAACCAAAGTGAGTAACCTATACCCTGCATGACCCAAATCCACCTTTGCTATGAAGTATTACTTTCAGTCTGAAATCCAAAATTAAATGAGGAAAAACAAGGATTTCTTAATGAGTTTTTACTGATCTTCACTTGTGATTCTTCATTAGCTGATGGGTGTTGTGAACGATGAGGATTCTTCAGTATGCAGCACAGCAGACTTTCAACCACCTGAGTCTGAACCCGAAGAAGTGGAAGAAGAAGAGCCAGACCCTGTAGAGCCAGAGGCCTGCTTTACTGACAGTATAAACACACAAATAAATCATCTTGAATGATTAACCTCTAGCAGTTTAAGATTGATTTATTGCCTTTTAAAATACCCAGTCTTATCCATTTGAATTGTACATGATAAAGTATTTGTATATCTGGTCCTTTTTAATCAGACTGTGTGAAGAGCTGGCCATGTCTGACTGTGGACATCACCCAAGACAGAGGGAAGAAATGGTGGAATCTCCGTAAGACTTGCTTCATTATAGTGGAGCATGATTGGTTTGAGACCTTCATAATCTTTATGATCCTCCTCAGCAGTGGAGCTCTGGTGAGGGCAATAATCATTACAACAACCAAGAAATGTTTAAATGTACTTTAATACCGTTTGGAAATTTTAATATCCAGTATTTTCTTTTCCCAGGCCTTTGAAGACATTTACATTGAGAAACGCCGGACAATTAAAATCATTCTGGAGTTTGCTGACAAGATTTTCACCTACATCTTTGTCATCGAGATGCTGCTTAAATGGGTTGCATATGGCTTCAAGATCTACTTCACCAATGCGTGGTGCTGGTTAGACTTTTTCATTGTGGATGTAAGTTTGTTGGACTTAATGCTGGCCTGTATGAGCAACATGTAACAGAAAATACAAATAAGCACATCCCACATCAGTTAAAGTCTGTGCTAACACTTGAATAGGAAATGTTTTGATTCTGCCACAGATTTCCCTGATTAGTTTATTTGCCAACTGGATGGGCTACTCTGATCTAGGACCTATCAAGTCTCTCAGAACCCTCAGAGCACTCAGACCTCTTCGAGCGCTGTCTAGATTTGAGGGGATGAGGGTAAGTTATTGGCTTTTTTTTTAAAGTGCATGCATTACCACATAACAACAGAATTGAGTTCATGAGCAAGAATCATGCCCCAACAATGTGAGTTTGGTGATTTAATGAAAGGTTTAAGGCAGGGTGAGGTTTATAAAGTTAATAAGGGGGGTTATCTGAAGTTTCATGATGACATGCTAGGTTGACAATTGAGTGGATGGAAGAGAGAAAAGGATGTGGATGAGGAATGGGGAGGCTGAATGCACGAAGGATGATGGTGAGAACAGGGATGGGTAAAGGTTGGGTGGAGAGAACATGACAAAGTTGAGGAAGTGAGCTGTGCGGTTGAGGCATGGCCCTGTTCCTGAACCTACGTATACCTGTTAACCAGTTATTACTTTGCATGGCTAACTGTGGCTTACAACCCCAAATTAGAAAAGTTGGACTGGTATCAAAAGAAAATTTTCTGTTTATTTTTTATAAATAATTAGTCCAACCCATTCCAAAAAAGTTGAAACTGTGGCTACAACTAGATCTGATATTGATCTGGTACCAAGTAAATAAAGGGCTGGTATCATCGATACCGATACTGTCTTTTTTAATAGGGGCTGTCAAAATTAACTCATAGAGGCAAAGAGATTAATCTTTGGAATTAACAAATTATTAACCATAAAAATATGAATTTGATGTTATCTTGGCAAGAGAAGCTCATTTGAGGCATAGAGGTGCTTGTCACAGCAATGAAACCAAATCCACCAAAACCCACTGTATTCTTCCCATTTATGAAGATTCTGACAGTTTTCAAGCCTTACATTAAAGTATCGATGTCACCACGCTAGTATTGATCAATATCAATACCAACGTTGGTATCGATTTTATGAATATTTGGATTGATCTGCCCACCACTAGCTTTTACTACTTTATGATATCCCATTCTCCCTGCAAATACATCTCAAGATATACAACAGTACGCGATTTTTCCTTTTGCAATTCTCCACATATGCTCTGATGGGAGGTTGGGACTGCAGGCAGGCCACTCCAACACCTGCACCATCATCTTCCTCAGGTTAAGGTTTTGCTTTGTCTTGTTAATCATACCTGGGCATCGATCAAGAAGGCAGCAATACTGCTGTAAAAGAAGTGTAAATTATTTTTGCTAATGGCTCTGATGCAACCCTTATACCATTGCACAGCTTGGCTTTTAGACTTGTTTCTAATAAAAGTCTGACTGACCTTCATCTTTGGTCCAGTGCCCATGCTTTCCATTTCTCAAATAAATCTGATTGATCTAACAACAATACATGTTTCCACTGTGTAATAGACCATCCCAGATAGTTTTTTTTTCCTACAGTAAGATCCATGTAGGCCTATCTAGATTCCCAAAAAGTGTCCTATAGTAATCTCCTGCCCATGAGGTTATATCAGCCGGGTTATTGTTTCATGTTCTTGCACATTTATGCACTGGAATTCCTCCATATTGCTTGTATTGTTTGATGATGTCTGTGCTTCACAAAAAGGTGATGGCTGTATTAGGTGCTCCTCAGCTAAAGGACATGAAACTTGCAAAAAAAACAAAACAGAAAGAGCTGGAGCTCACTGATGAATTTCGAGCTTTATTGTGCAAACTTAGGGGACACTTTTTGTGTCTTCATCAGTGTCACAAGTGAACACAGCAGGCAGATAAACGGGCAAACAATTATAGACAGTTCTTAGATACACCTTATGGTGCCCCTGGACACATCATCAGTGATGTAACCTGGGATCATTAGAAGTCATCTATTTTCACATTTTTTCGGACTTTGTGTACCTGGTCTTTTAGCCCACACTACATTACATTTACACACCTGACGCTACACCCAAAAACTAGATTTTAACCCCTTAACTCACGGTTGTAGAGGGTGCTTAATAGTCAAACTAAGAATGCAAAGCTACATAATTTCTTGGCAGAAATCTGGATAATGAAGCACTAAAGGTGCATGGATGGAAGTTTTTGTGCATATTGTAAATATTTCTCTCTCCTCTCCACCTAGAAGCTGAGGTTCTAATCCTGCTTTCTGTCTGTTACCTGATGGCTGATATTCATCAGATATTGTTCTTTCTGTGTTTAGAAGGAAGCAGATTCAAAGCTTTAAATTAATCCTGCTGACTTTTTACCTTTTAGTTAGTAAATCCTAAACATTTCATCCTTCTTTGTCATAAATATTTGATTTTATATACATGAAGAAATATTTAACTGTTTCTGTTTAAAGAGAAAACTGCTGCTAAATCTGTTTATGTGTTTAATGCAGGGGTCTGCAGCCTTTACAGTCCAAAGAGCCTTTTTTTCCCCTCAGCCAGCTAAATAAAACTTATTTATAGCTGCAAATGTTACCAGTCCTTTTTTTAAAAGGCAACTTAATATTATTTTTAATGAAGAGCCACCATAGGATATTTGTTATTTTTGAAGAACCATATTTTTATTTCCATTTTAAGGTTTTAAAATAAAGAAAAACATAAAACTTTTATAACAAGAGGATAGACAAACTTTCCTCTAAGGGATGTAGATATTTGTGGAAAATGATGCAAAGTTAAATAAAAAAAAAAGTCCATAGTTTTCAACGTAATGACAAGAAAAATAGATTTAAAAAAAGAATTTAGCCATGTAATTAGAGGCATTGTGGAAGGTCCAGAGAGCCACTTGCGGCTCCAGAGTCGCAGGTTGGAGACCCCTGATTTAGTGTTTGTAAACCAAAACTTAGTAGGAAAAGGAAAGAGACATTTTGTGCGTAACGATGTGATTAATCGCGATTAAAGTTTTTTATAGTTGCCCAGCACTAATTTAAATCCTTTCCAGTTGCTTGTTTTTAACTCTTGCTAAAGCTAAAAGCTCCAATCTTTTGTAGATATTTCTTTTGTTTCAAATAATGATTTAGTCACCCTTTTAAAATAATTTCCTGTCCAAGATTACTTCCTAATCTTTTTTTGAAATGTGTTGCAAGCCTCAAACGCGAAAAATGATATATTAAATAAATATGTGAATTAAAAATGGAAGACAAAACATGACCACGTCTTTAATTCATATTTAAGTCCAACATTTTTGGGGGGAAGTATGAATGTGATATTACAGCGTAAATTAAGCATTGTGTACTTTATAAAATATTGAGACTTTTCCTGATTTTGGGCTTGAAGAAAATGCAAACCTGTAATGTTTAATACAGTATTGTACTAATACAACTGGCTTTCCTCTGTTGTGTTTAATGAATGCATGTCACGGCTGCCTGCTGTAACAGCTGACTGAGGTAAGTGTTTCACAGCCTCTTTCCTGAGCACAGCACTGACATGTCGTTCTTAGGTCAGTCTTACAAATTAAATAGCTTATGGAGGTTTTTTTTGTGTCTATTTCTATATGATTCAAACATAGTCCTCTCTTTCGGGCAGGTGGTGGTGAACGCGCTTGTGGGAGCGATTCCCTCCATCTTCAATGTGCTGCTGGTGTGTCTGATTTTCTGGCTCATCTTCAGCATTATGGGAGTTAATTTGTTTGCGGGGAAGTTTTACCGCTGCATCAACACCACCACAGAGGAGCTTTTCCCCATTTCTGAGGTCAATAATCGAAGTGACTGCATGGCTGTCAAAGAAGCCACACAGGAAGCCCGCTGGGTCAACGTCAAAGTCAACTATGACAATGTTGGAAAAGGCTACCTGTCCCTGCTTCAAGTGGTTAGGAGTCTTGTTTCAGTGATTATATGCTTACACTGTCTTGGAAGAATAAATGTTTATGTTGTTTTTGTGGTTGTTAAAAGGTGTTTTGAGAGAATATTCTCTCTGTTTGTAGGCAACTTTTAAAGGTTGGATGGACATCATGTATGCTGCCGTTGACTCAAGAGAGGTAAATACAGATGGAATTACACATTACCATAGCCTTAATTTGGGATTTTGAACTCATTACAAACATTTTACTCAATATTTTTTCTACTAATTCATTCTCATTCTCAACTTATTACATGAGAAACTTTTACTCAAAAACCCTTTATGTCAGTTTTCAATGTATAGGGTACCAGTTTACCACCCCTTCTGACATGTAGGGGGCTGCTGTCGGCTGCATATCGCCATTTGTCTTTCTGTGGTTAAAAAAGACTCATTAATTTACTCCCTGAAAAGATTGATAACTGTGAGTATTGAAGGTGGTGAATTAATATGTTGTCTTCTTTGTTTAGGTTGAGGAGCAACCTTCTTATGAAATCAACCTTTACATGTATATATATTTCGTTATCTTCATTATCTTTGGCTCTTTCTTCACCTTAAACCTCTTCATTGGTGTCATTATTGACAATTTCAACCAACAAAAGAAAAAGATGAGTATAACTTTTTATATATACATATATATAAAACGTACACTATTAGAAAGGGAATTCATATTTAGATCTATACTTAAAAAAATGTTAATGAAAAAATATAACTGTAATAATCTTTTGGTATTTTTTGTCTGCACATTGGAGACAAAGACATCTTTATGACAGAGGAACAAAAAAAGTACTATGAGGCCATGAAGAAACTTGGTTCCAAGAAGCCACAGAAGCCAGTTCCACGTCCAACGGTATGTCTGGTTGTTTAGAGACCCTGACAGTAATGTTAAAAAATGAGCTAACCTTAGACTGTATATATAACTGGTTCTTGTGGTCTTAGAAATTAAACCAATGATCAGCAATGGTAGTCCTCAAGGTCTGGCGTCCTGGTGGCATTAGATGTTCCCCTACTGCTGCTGTTATTGCTATAGAACAAGCTATCAGAGAACCATTTAATTAGAGAGAACCAGGGTGTGGGACATTAGCAATGGATCTTTTGAGAAGCTGCCATGTGTGTGTGTGTGTGTGGGGGGGGGGGTCTTTATATTGATATCAAAGGGCAAAGCAATATCTTTGTGATAGAGGTTTTACCAGATCAGAAGATGAATTTTACTCAATTTACCAGTCAGTTCTTTTATTGTTGTGCAGACAGTGAAAGACTTACCATTAATGTTTTACAGTAGGATTGAGGCCATGACATATTCCCAGCTCATGATTAAGGCCTTGAACTTGGCATTTGTAGTATGGTGATGTCATCACTGTCCCCTACACTGACCCTCTCTCCATACTGCGGCTGTGAAGAAGTCAACTTGGATTTGTATTTACACACCCTTCATATCTCCCTCTGACTTACAGAACCCAATCCAGGGCCTTGTGTTTGATTTCATTAGCCAGCAGTTCTTTGACATCTTCATCATGGTACTTATTTGCCTCAATATGGTGACCATGATGGTGGAAACAGATAACCAAAGCGCTGAAAAGGAGGATTTTCTTTTTAAAGTCAATGTGGCTTTCATAGTAGTCTTCACCGGAGAGTGTGTGTTGAAACTCTTTGCACTGCGACATTACTTCTTTACCAACGGATGGAACGTTTTTGACTTCATCGTGGTCATCTTGTCAATAGCTGGTGGGTGCTAGATACATTACAAGCACAGTCATGAGTTGCCTTGACAATAAAAAGTGTGCTAACATATTTATACTTCTCTTTCTGTTTCAGGTACGATGCTTTCAGACATAATTGAGAAATACTTTGTGTCACCAACTCTTTTCAGAGTGATCCGACTAGCCAGAATTGGCAGGATTCTGCGTCTTATTAAAGGAGCTAAGGGTATTCGGACGCTTCTGTTTGCGCTAATGATGTCACTTCCTGCCCTATTTAATATTGGTCTCCTGCTCTTCCTCATTATGTTTATATTCTCCATATTTGCCATGTCAAACTTTGCCTATGTCAAAAAGGAGGCTGGAATCGATGATATATTTAATTTTGAGACGTTTGGCGGGAGCATTATTTGCTTGTTTCAGATTACGACATCAGCAGGCTGGGATGGGCTGTTGCTTCCAATATTAAACAGGGATCCTCCAGACTGTGACCCAGTCTTTGAGAATCCAGGCACGGATGTAAAGGGTAACTGTGGCAACCCAGGAATGGGCATGGTGTTTTTCTGCAGCTACATTATTATTTCATTTTTAGTGGTGGTCAACATGTACATTGCCATCATCTTGGAGAACTTCAATGTGGCACAGGAGGAGAGCGGCGATGCACTCTGTGAGGAGGACTTTGAGATGTTCAATGAGACCTGGGAGAAGTTTGACATGAATGGAGCGATGTTCATTGAGTATAGCCAACTTTCAGATTTTTGCGATACCTTGCAGGAGCCCTTGAGGATTGCCAAGCCTAACCGGATTCTTCTGATTGAAATGGATCTACCCCTGGTTATTGGAGATAGAATCCACTGCCTGGATGTTTTGTTGGCCATTACCCAGAATGTATTGGGAGACACAGTTGAGATGGCAGCAATGCGAGAAAGCATTAAAGCTAAGTTCATCCTGAGCAATCCCACATCAGAGTCCTTTGCACCGATTACCACAACTGTACGCCACAAGGAAGAGCAGAGGGCTGCTGTAGTCATTCAGAGGGCTTACCGCAACCATCTTCTGAAGCGCTGCATACGCCATGCTGCTTTCGTGCATCTGTCAAAGAGGTTGGGTAGAAAAGATGAAGATGAGGATCCACCTGAAAAAGAGGGGCTGCTTGCAAGAAGGTTAGGGGTACTCTATGGGAGTAATGCAGATCTCGCTGAAGAAATGGAGCGAGAGGCTTTAGAAACTCTAACAAGCCGACAACAAGTTGATCCTGAGACCGTGTCGTATTATGAAGAGGCCGTGAGTGATCAAGGTCCTCCTGAGCCAAATATAGTAGTTGTCCCTGTAGAAATTACAAGTGAAGTTTTATTACATTCTGCCCCCAACCAGTATCTCTTCACCTTACAAGCAAATCTGAGAGAGTCAGTTGTATAACAAACTGCATAAGATGCTGAAAGAGTGTTTTGGGATTTTTTTATGTGGGTTTGAAGTAGTCTGTGTTTTCCCTTCAGAAGCTTTCCTGATAGCTGAGCTAGTGCTAAACGTTACTGAGTACATTGCCATCACAACAGCAAACCTTTCACCACATACTGTAAAATAACTAAAACCTTAAAAGTTTCATTTTAATGTGGGTTTGCGGCAAAGGTTTAGCCCTTATTATTGTTACTGCCAACAAGCCTTCCTGAAGTTTTTCTAATGGAAGTCTGTTTTTGGGTCAAAGGTGAGACTGGACTGCATGTTGTTTTTGTATTACAATATCAATCGGCAAAATTTGAAAGAAAGAAAACATTTAAATGTATAGATTAAGGCAATACAAATTATTTCTCTTATTATAAATAATATTATAAAAAATTTTTGTGTGTGTGTTGTTTTGTCTTAACTGATTGCCATTAAACAACACTAAAGTTTGTCATTGGAGGATGAAGTATGGACCAGAATCTATGATTTTATAGATTTCAGAAACTATCATAAATAGAGCGAGCCACCTTGACATACTTTAAAAATTGTTCAGTGAATATTTCTTATCCAAATGGCATAGTAATGAACACTGGTGCAGTTTACTGCGTTTCACAGCCAAAGCTTATAGATCAGCAATAACTTTGTTTTTGACATGACTAATACCGAGAATATGGCTGTTACCATGCTATGCTAATGGCTACCCAAAGAGTAACTTAATTTTAAGCTGTTGTCATACATGAAAACTAATCAACAGATTTTAACATTTATTTCATATTTGAGTTTAAAGAAGTTGATTATTCTTTTTCATAGTATCCCAATTTACATCACTAGAGCCACATTGAAGTTACACAACTTTAAGGTTAAAGGTTATGAATGCAGTCCCTATTTGTTTTAATTATGAAATATGTATCAGACTGTTCTTACTGTAATGTCCTTTACAGAAAGGACAGCACAGACAGAAATGTCTCATTTCTTTTCATCTGACTCTCAACGCTTTTCTACATGGAATTTGTTTTGTACATATGTAAATTATTAAGTATACCAGTGCAATTCTGATCTTTGCTACATGTAACTAGTTAGCTAACAGTGTCACCATCTGTCCCTGTCTGGCTCGGTCAGGGAGGCCCAGTTTATATTGCACTAATTATATCCCTTCCAGATGAAACGTAGAGAAATTGTCTTTGTAGACTGAAATGCCTTAATGTTTTTTGATATGTTTTCTTAAAGAATATGTGCATGTCTTACATGTTTTATCTGTTTTTATTAAAAAGAAACAAAAAACAATTTGGTCCCTTTTGATGATGATCACAAAACAAAAAGTAGCCATCTTTCTTGCTAATTTTGGTTAATTTCCATTGCAGCATTCTAATAAATACACAGTTTTATCATGAATTAAATTAGTGCTACTGTGAAAGAGCTGCTGTTTAAAAATGAAGGCTTGTAAATGACGACAAAACAATGATAAAGCATATCAAACACTGAATCTGTGAACTTGTATGCATTTTGAAATTCAAGCTACTAAAGAACTTTCCAAAAGGTGAAGACAGGGGCAGTTAACTGGTAAACTTTTTATTTTTAACAACACTTTGTAATTGTTTGGGAACTGAGGACATCTACACATCCTTGCCTGTATATATAGCATTTCAACTTCTTAACAATTTGGGGCATTATTTGTAAAATATTGGTGTTTCACACTACAACAATTACTGCTAATGGGTGACAGGTCTGGACTGCGGGCAAGCCAGTTCAGCACCCTGACATTTTTAAAATGGTGCCAAACTGATAAAACACAAGTAAAAAAAAAAAAAAAAGATGTTTTGAAAGCACCAGATGTTGCTCCAAAACCTGGATATTTTCTTTCAGCAGTGATAAACGTGAATTGAATTCACAGCAAGAAAAGTCGCTGTTTCATGCTTCAGCTGGGGCGAGGTTTGTTAGTCCTTCTGTGTTGGCGTTGTGATGGACTGGTGACCTGTCCAGGGTGTACCCTGCCTCTCACCTGCTAAAATCCTGGGAAAGGCTCCAGCTTACCCGCGACCCGTAATCTACTAAGCGGTACAGATAATGAATGAGTGTGCAGTATAGCATGGTTTGTCATCCAGATGCTGAGTTTAAACAGTCCATGATTTCTGAAAATTACTATTTTTTATTTGCTTACTACTTGAGTTTAGTCCATATTAGATACCTCAGGTCCAGAAGTGGTCACAGTTTTTTTTCTGGATTATGTTCATATAAACTTTTTATTTTTTCTTGCTTGTGTTGTTCTTATTCTCAGATGTAAGTCGCTTTGGATAAAAGCGTCTGCCAAATGACTGTAGAATAGAATTTATATTGCAAAGTATTAAAAATAAATTTGTGGGTGTAGCAACAAACTTCTCACTGACGCTTTTTAGAAGTGTTACTGAGCCCTTTCAGCAATTTTCCACTGTAGGTTGGCATCAGTTTTAAGTCTGGTGGTGTTTAGAAGTCCAAAGATCACACACACATTTAACACAGATTTTTAGCCTTCACCATGACATACATTGTTTTTTGTTTTCTTTTCTTTTTAAATCTAATAGAAACTATTAACTTTAGTTAACTAGTATTCATAACCTTTTTAAAAGTGGAGACCCCCTAATTGTAAGATGAAGCAATCCAGACCCAGTCCTAACTTTTTTTGTTTTTAAAGAAGGAATAAAAACGTGTCAGGTTAAAAAAAAAGAAAAGATTTTTTTATTGTATTTTTAATTAAATATAAGGTTTAACAGATTTTCATATATTTGCAATCCATTTTAACTAAATTTTTACAAGTTTCCCTCATTTTCAGGTTGGTTGTAATCTCCACCTGATATAAGATCGTGTTAATATGATAAGTAACAATCAAAAATTCTTAAGTGCCTGAAAGCTTCTGCACAGTTCTGTATAAACGTGAATATCATAAGCAATTTTACAGTTTTATAACTTATTTTATTTTTTATTTTTTTGTAGCACACCACTGAACAACTATTTTGTTGTTCTTTTTTGTCTATGCATTCAGCTCTGCTTTAAAATTGGCCTTGGACAAAACCAGACATTAAGAATGGTTTCTCCACAAGGGGTCTCTATGTCAAATCGCTGCTGCAATGTATTCCTGTCAGAAGTCGGTAATACAATCTGTAGCTCTCCCGTGTCAGACTGAGACACTGCTGCAACACTTAAAATCTCCTCTGGTGGTACAATCATGATCACCTGACAGTGTCCTCTTTGTGTCCTTTTTGTTTACAATTCTACAGGAGGAAAAAACCCATGGGGATTTCCACAGGTACACCCGCAATCAGTACTGCCTGTAAAAACATTTTTTCTTTGTTTTTGTGTATTATATATGAATATAATTGTGTTATTGTAAAACTTGTACTTATATTGTTTAAATAAATAATTTCTTGTAGGTTACAGTTGGTCTGTTTGTATTTTCATTAAACACATAAAACTCTGACGCCCTCTAGTGGTGATAAGGTTTAACAGCTCCTGCTGATTCGGCTTTTAACAAGTTTTAGTTTTAAAGCCGGAATTTACGGAAGCGTGGAGCTGTCACCAAAATAAAATAGTAAAATGGCACCATATCACGTTATAATGTGAGTTTATTCTAAAAACGTGGAACGTATCACGTTATAACGTGATAAATTTAATTGTAGAAACATGAATCAAAGTGGCCTGGACTGTATGCAGATGCTGTTGCGACTTTTACTGGAGCAAAATGCATTTTATGGAAAATACTCTCGTCAAGCAGAAACATTTAGTTTCTTTTTGCCAATTATTAAATGCTCTACTGTGGTTTATTGTTGTACACACAAATGTGGGACAGTTCTGAGCAACACGGTGCTTCGTCTGCGCAGTGAGATGGTTCGTGCGTGTGTCTGAGTTGCCATAGAGTGTGTGTGCTGCTTTAAGTTACATGTACCGGTGATTACGCCTATGTCAGTCTTCTGAAAATGAAAATTATAAAGGCTATATGCACCGCTGGGACTGGGAGAAATAAGTTGCAGAAACAAAGACGTAGTCTGCTTTTAGGGTGCAACGTGAACAATATCAGTGTCCTCCAAACTTCACCAGATATCTCGAATAAAGTTCGATGACCATGCATGCACTGTTTCCCCATACAACAACAAATATTTAACTTTTTTTTACAATAAACTTATCACGTTATAACGTGATGAGGTGCCTTTTATTATTTGAGAGACAGCTCCACGTAAGTAGCATTACTTTGATTTTTTGTGTTCTTTTCAGCGTTTGTTTTGGTGCTTTCACTTACCAAGCAGGTTCCCTGTTTAAAAAAGTTCATTTAATTTATTTGTGGATCTGTTCAAGCAGGTAAAAATGAAAGGAGTATTTTTATTTCATGTACATAATTTTTGTGTTTCGGGTTATAACTTGCTCAGCAATGACTTTAAAGTAAGTTTAACCATAAAATTGTTATTGATGCTTTAGTTTTTTAGACTGATTTTCTGTGATCATACTGTGATGCCAACAGACAGTGATGTGTACTGTAGTGAGGGTTTAGTCATTGCAAACTTTCTTCTTGAGCAAATCTAGTTATTTTAGAGGGAGATACAGTATTTGCATTTGGTAGATACAAACCTTTATCTCTTGTTCACACATTATAAAACTGGATAAAAACCCACACAGCTGACAAACACTGCACTGATGCTGCACAGAGAAAATCAACTGAAATTTTTTTTAGGGAAATTAGATCAGCTTGGCTGATCCGAAACCTTCACTCTTGGGTGCTTGTGTATTGCATAATAAAAGTCTCCAGGCATACTGGAGACCATTTCGGGTTGTATGCTGATGTTTATAATGAATGCTCACTGCCTTGTCTGTCAGCAAGCTACCAAAGGGAGTACAGATATACTGTATCTAACAGGGTAGAAACAGTTTTCCTTAGTTTCTCTAATTGATCACAAAGAGGAAAACAAGGAATTAAATATTTTTCTACTAAATTTTAAGGGAATCCACCAAATCAGGTTCACCATCATTTCCAAAGTATGCAAATCATGAATGACCTTGTCCATCAAACAGAAGTTTAGATATTTAACTTAATAATAGTAACTAATAATAAATTAAATAATAACAAGCTATGAGGGGCTGAAGCGTGAACACACAGAGCCAAGATCAAGCCCCATCTGAGCCAAAATTACCCAGGGACTTTTGAGATTTACTTTATTATATTCACAACAACAGTTTGTCCTTATGTTGTATAAACATGCAAAAAGATGATGCGAATTGTTTCCATTTTATAATTAATACTAAATAATTGGAGCTGGGATCCTGTGACAAATTAGGACATAATGTCCACAAGCTGTCCCACTGAAACAGCCATTAATGCTGTTTGATCATACACTTAAATAAAACTCAAGGTGTGATCAATACTGCCCCTCCACGCAACAGGAGGGAAGTAAGCTTCATATAGGTGCCTTCATCTTGAAACAGATGTCATTGCTGTGGGTAAATGCAAAGTCCAGCGCAGTGCATTTAACCATTGGCCTCTGGCACTTTTTCCTCTTTCTGTTTGTATTTAAAAACTATATACAGTATGTTATAAGGTAAGAAGTGAACATGGCTAGTTGTGAAATACATTCTTCTTACTAATGCTCACAAAAAGTATCTCTTTTTTTCATTAATTTTATAGTCAAACAACAGAAACACACACCATACAAACTCAGTCACAACTGATTTTTTTTATGAAGTACTATAATCCCACTTTGGCTTGTGTGCAAAATTAAAAAAAAAAAAAAAAATATATTGAGCTTAATGTTTCAGTAAGCCTCTGCAATGAACAGGAAAAGCTTTAATAACTATTCATTTTAGCCAGTTTGTCAAACAGCAGATATCTAAGAAAGTTTTCTGAGTTTGTATCATGAAAATATGAAAATAAAGATTTAGCCAGGTCTTGATTAATTTTTTCTGCTATCAAAAAACATCAGATAAAAACTCACAATTTAATTCATTCTCAGATTCACATCATTGTCTCATCTGTTCCTAAATAAGCTTCTCATATGAATGAAGCTGGCTGGACCTTTAAGGTTAGATGTGTAGGTTGTTTTAAGTTATTTTAGTCCACTGATACAGCCTTCTTCCCCTTATTTGCCTGGAGTCAAATCGAGCATAAAAGAAAACTATACACCCACTTGTGCTTCTTCCCCATGTTGACAGCATTTTGAGGACTGCAGAGAGACTTTGACACACTTAGGGTGTGAATATTTGAAGCATTTTTCTTTTGCATGCCATCATGCGCTGGATTCTAGCTGGATGCTGTGGGCTTGCACTGATAACTCTATCAGGTAAATGTAAAATTTTGCATTATAATCAATGCAATATGTGACTAAAAAGGAAAATTATGCTAACACTTTCAACTCTGGAAAGATGCTTTTAGCATTTAAAACTCATACAGCTAATATGTGAATAGACTTACAGTTTGAAACAGGATGGAAATCCTTCCAAATACTTTAAACAGTCATTTTATTGTCATTGTCTGTGTTCAACCGCAGCTACACTGCATACACGTGTTTTGCATGTTATTTTTGACTTCATGGTACCATTACTTCCTGACCATCTGGGAGAAAAGAGGAAGTTCTCCTCTGAGACAAAGACTATCATGTTATTGTCATGTTGATGAACTAATATCTTCTTTTTTCAATTTACTACATCTTTTAATGTCTACTTTAGTCAATTGATACAGAAAACACACTAAGCTGTGAACATCACATTTAGACTTACCAAAGATTTCCTGTCAACTCCAACTTTTTAATATTCAACTTTAGACAAATACAGTGAGGAAAATAAGTATTTGAACACCCTGCTATTTTACAAGTTCTCTCACTTAGAAACATGGAGGGGTCTGAAATTTTCATCGTAGGTGCATGTCCACTGTGAGAGACGTAATAAAAAACAAAACAAAACTGAAATCACAATGTATGATTTTGTAACAATTTATTTGTATGATACTATTCTATTCTATTCTATTCTATTCTATTCTATTCTATTCTATTCTATTCTATTCTATTCTATTCTATTCTAT
>JBAMHW010000024.1:5795052-5830840 GCA_037177495.1 Rhadinocentrus ornatus | reverse complement strand
CCCCGGGGCCTCTTTCCGGTGGGACGTGCTCGGAACACCTCACCAGGGAGGCGTCCAGGAGGCATCCTGACCAGATGGAGTGGAGAAGTAAACATATTCATGTTATTAATCAGTGATGCCACATGAATAATAATAATAATAAAATGAAAGAAAATCTGAAGTGGTTGGCTACACAGGTCAAACAGAAGTAAATAAATACATAATTAAATCATGCCCTTTCTTATTCATTAGATGTGGGATGGAAATATCAGAGCAATCCTTTTTTAAAGTGATTAGATTTAGCTGTTGTGGAATAAATTCACTGTCACTGCTTAGGGTGTGCTTTGGGATTTAAGACTGTTGTAGTCTGTTTTGATAATATTAGACAATCAGCTACAGATTACCCCCTTTTTATAGCCTAATAAATACAGTACATCTTCTCCTCTGAATCTGCAATCTCTGCATTCAAAGTGTGTTTAAAAATGATGGAAAGACACTATTATTTTCTCATAATAGGTATTCAACAATCTGTAATTTTTATGATGAAACCTTCAGCATAATGAACACTGCATCCACATGAAGTGCCACAAGGGAAAGTGAAAGCAGATTAGCCGACGTGACGTCACAGTGGCGCACCTTCACGCTCAACCCTTTGAAACTGCAACTTGAGTCATCCACAACGTTTCAATATGAGCAGGTAGGCATAAAAAACCAAGGAGGCGTTTTCCTTTTTTACTGCTTTAATTTGCCGTGTTATTGTGACTTAATATGTTAATCTGTTGTTCCTGTACCTTTTGGGTGATATTTTGCTGCTTGTACAAAAGTTACTGAAGTCGAAAATGAAGTCGTATGGCATTTTTTTTTTTTTGCTTTAGTTAATTATTTTTCCCTTTTAAACTTGATTATCATACAAATCGCACCATTGTTCTTTGTGATAAAATTATTATTCCTAAATTTTAGTCACCACCACAAATTTGGAATCAGGTTGCATATTTGCTGTAATTTCCATGTGAAAAATGTAAACGTAGTCTACTTCCTGGAAGTGCAAAATCACTGCAAACTACTGCATTAAAGACTTACACAAGGTGAAGATAAGAAAACAAACAAAAAATTAAGAAGCAATGAGCTTTTTCGGTCAAAGCGACGAACTAATTAAATGTACTTTGGCGCCCCCTTTTCCACCAAAACGCGTGTTAGCAAAACATCTGCACCATAAAATGTTGTATTTTAAGACTGATGTTACATAAAACGCATTTCCCTCCTTTCCTCTATTCATGTCTAAGACTTTTGAAATACGTGGGCATAGAACAAACCAACGAAAAGTAATTAGCCAATTTTTGTTTACATTTATAATAAATAAAATAATTTATTAGTGTTGGGATCATTTGCAAGTTGAGGAGTGTGTGATCGAACTTTGCTGAGACAATATTATGTCAGCCTGTCAGAAATAGTTTAGGTTGGGAACATGAAGTACTCACATATCAGCAAGCGGAGCAACAACATACTTTACTAGATGTGCTGCCTTTAGGTAATATTCGTTATTTTTCATTTTCAATGCCAACATCCACTTCTTCTTTTTTTATTTTGTCGCTGTGTTAATTGACATTAGAGTAGTAAGAAATACTGTTTTTACAGAAAAGCATATGGGAGAAAATACCTGTTTATTGTACTTTTTAATTTGATGAAACAACAAAATATAAATCGACATTGGTTTTTATGCATGTATTTAAATAATTTGGAAGAGCTACAAGACATCTTGTTCTATATATTTTTAAAAGAGATAGAAAGTGATCAGAGCAGGTATGCAAATAAAAAACGTGGTTAATATTGGAAAAATATCAATCCCGTTCAGCAATGTTGACCTTTAACTGTATTTTTCAACGTAACTTGAACTCATCACGTCTTTATTATTTCCCGTGGTGCATCGGTCTTCAGTTGAACAGTGACAGGAGAGCAACTCGTTTAGAGCTAATTTTATTGTTATTAATTTTGTTTTGGATGTGTTTAAACAAAAACAATGGAGAGCGACTGTACGGACTGACGCGTAGAAACAAAATTTACACAAAGTCACGGTGAATACGTGCTTGTTTTGGACATTAATGACAAGCTAGCCAACCTGTTTCGGTAAGGAAGCTAGCTGTGTACTAAGATTGTGGTGTATGGTCGCTGTTAAAACCGCGGATTGGCTCCAGAATTACGTTTTAATATTTAAACGTAATTGCTGCATAAATTCTGCTTTAAATAACCTGATTTTGTTTTCTGTTAGCAATGGGGTTTTCGTCTTTGTTGGGGTTGAACGCTCACATTCGGACGCAAATCAGTAGATACCAACTGACCATTTAAAATCAGTTAATGTAAATTGCGTTTACATGACAACGAGGGGTTTTAAATAGTAACTTACACGTGTGCGCCACCTTAGTTTTAACATTTAAGTAAAGATTATCTAAATATAGCTTAGTGCAATCTTATCTGTGTGATCGTAAGGGGAAATTGTTTGCTATGTTTTGTATGAGTTGTCTCTAGAATTTGTTAGCTTAACCCCCTTGTTCTCACAAGGGAAGTCATTGCTGAAACATTTGCAACTTCTCTGTAGACAGTCGGCTTTAATCAGTGTCTCACATGACTCAGTTACTAAGTGATTGCTCACACAAACCCTGAATTTGCAGATATGTCGCTGTACAGTCTCGTGATAGGGAAGTGTGTCCTGCCATTCTCGTAACATAAGCTGAAGAAGGAAGAAACTGCCAATCCTATTTGAAAATTGTATCTGTGGGGACTAGTGTTGGATTGTGCTGCCTTGTTTATTTATTTTTCTTTCCCAAGTGAACAATTTTGCATGTGCGTGTTTTAGTGTGCCATGTGGGAGTAAATCTTCTCAAGAGGTACCATGCTTGCCACACAAATACCTGACACTCCTCTGGAGGCTAAAGATGTCCAACAGGTAAGATGCAAACGTCTCATTACTTTGGAAACTACAATATGTCTTTGTTTCCCCTTTTAAAAAATCTATAAGCTCATGTCCCTCAGATGAAAAGATTACGACACTTAAGTAGAGCATGTTCTGGTTTTCATGCTGTAATCGTATTCATCAGGGTTGAGCAAACCTAATTCGTAATTGTTCCTTATTCACAGTTTTGTTGCAGTATTAAATTTCCTGTCATTTACAAAGCATCACAATGTGCTCATGTGATTGTTAAACAATAGCAGGACAATAAAAAGCAAGAAAATATTGAGCAGTCTTCTCAACAAATGATTATGGAATTGTTCTCACATTTGTGTCTGCTATCTATAACTTTTATCTGGTTTTCAGAGCAACTTTCTTTGTTTTACTACTCGCAGCACAGTTGTCTTCTCACTAACGTCTTACTGATAAATTTAGAATAACTGCGTAAATTGTCCCAACACATTCATATTTATTAATTCATTAATTATTAAAACCTGTTTGACAAGTAATGCAAGACAATGCAAGTTTATTTGTATAGCTCATTTCATGTACAAGACACTTCAATGTTCTTTATATGAACCATTAAAAGCATTACAGATGGTACAAAGAAAGCACAAAGACGTAGTAAAACAGCACATTGTTGTTTCACTTAAATGTCAGTTAGCTTCCAAGGCATGTATAAATACTAAATGACAATCAAAAACCAAGTTAGTTTATTGTTTTTTGTTAATTGATTTTACTATTGGCATTATATCCATGTGTATAAAATAAGTTGGAAGAGAAAGAAACCTGTTTTTGTGGATCCTGATAAAATATACAAAGATTGGCGTTTCTAAGAATTGCATGATTAAAATTTAGCAAAGGCAAATGACAGAAAAAGTAGCAGCTAAGGTTGTACAGGCTGATACGTCACTGTGACTGCTGAGGGCAGACGGTGAAATGCAATCACCTTTTATATTTTGTTTTTAGTGAATCGCACATCAACTGCAACATTTAGCTTTTCTTTTTTCTGTTGGACACTATTCAGTTTTTCCTTTTTCTGTTTTTAGTCCTGATACTCGCTTTCTGTCTTTTTAGGATGCTACTCGTAAATGTGTTGTAATTCCTTCCAGGAAATTTATCCTTTTATTTTTGTTTTTTCTTAATATAACAAAACATGATAGTGATTTTACATATTTGCAAACTGCAGTGGTGACTCAGTTTCTTAAAGTTAGCACTGTTTTGAAAAGTGTCTAAAATGTGACTTAATGGTTGCTGTCTGGTTATGAATTATTGTTATAGTTATGTTTTATGCATATGAACAGGTTTGTATTGGAATTATTTTATGACAACATGCTTCTGATTTGTTACAATAATGTACACTTTGTGTATTTGGGAGCTTGGAAGACAAAGTATCATGTCCTTAAATGTTAATTTGTCTTAAAAACCAGACTTGCCACAGCAAAATGGGGTTTCCTCAGAGCTCTGTGTCAAGAGCTCTTGAAGACCAAGCTGTTACAAAAGATTTCCTCTGCAAGCCATTGCACAGTGTTGCTTTTCTTGTTACATATTCATGTTTTCTTCCTTGCCATGTCGGCTGACAGCAGGTGTCGTGTGACAGCAGGTAATCTGTAGCCTCTGTTTCTTAACTATGTAGACCTTGATCTCACTCGTACCTATTTCTCATAACATCCATGGTTAGGAATGCAGAAAATGGCCTGGCTGCATTCCTAAAGCCATTTTATTAATATCCTGTTTGCAAGCTAGCTTTTTTATTTTTTTATCAGACCTACTCATTATTTGATTTTATTCCAAAACAGCAAGGAAGCTGATATTTCCCTTTTTCAAACATTGCCATGCAGATCAAAGAGAAGTTGGCACAGTCACTCAAGGCTCTGCAGAAACGATATGTAACCTCAGAAGCTGTGGTCACCAGTGAAGATGGAGATGCTAACCTCCTTTGTTGTGCCCTGGAGGCCATTTTTATCCATGGGATCAAAAGCAAGTACATCCGCTCTGAAACTGGAGGCCGGATTAGAAAAATGGACCGAGGACCCCTCCCTCAGCCTTTTTTCTGGAGTCTGCTCAAGACTGTCACCCACCGGTAAGTGGGGACAGATTATAGGACACTGTTAAAGCTAAGATTTTTACAGGATCAACAGAAAATGACTCATTTGTTGTTGGAAATGACAGTATCTGTTGAATCCACAGGGATGTCATCACCGAGCTGGAGAAGATCAGCTTTGTGGGCACAGATGTGGGCCGCTGCCGAGCCTGGCTGCGACTGGCCCTCAACCACGGCCTTCTGGAGTGCTACCTTGCATCGCTCTTTCGGGAAGACTCCAAGCTGCAGGCTCATTACCAGCCCTGTGCCTTGCTCCTGAACGCTGAAGAGCGAGAAGTTCTGCTCAGCTACCTCCAGGGTCTAGCCTCGCTCACATTTAACCTGTCTTACAAGTCGGCTGTCCTCAATGAATGGACCACCACGCCTTTGGCTCTTGCTGGACTCTGCCCCCTGTCCCAGGCAGAGACACTTGAGTTACCACTCAATGGTGACCATCCCACTTCCAAGCCCACACGTAAGGAATCATGGGACACAGCGTCTCAGTCATCAGGCTCGTCAGATGCATTAGATACACAGAGAGGATTTCCAGTGTTACCTGCCAGAGGGTCAGGTGTCTTTCAAGGAGGAAGGACTGCGCTTCACTCATCTAATTTAAGCTTGGACACGACAGGGTCCTCTCAGCTCTCCTCCAGCTTAAGCTCTGATAGCCTCCTGCAGGGGCAGGACCCCCGCAGCCCGACAGGAGACCAGTGGTCGTCAGGTGACTTGGACACAGCCATTCAAGTCAGCGTCAGCACCAAGAGGCCACAGAAAGGGTAAGTGAATGTTTTTGCTGTGTATTTCATTATATTGGTTCATAAGATAAAAAGGACGAGGCCGTTTTTTTTTCTCTTTGATTTCAAGTTTTTCCACTGAAAACAGACCCAGAAATAACAAAACACCAAAAGAATTTTGTTTATCCAAAGCTTGATGTGAATTTGTGTTGTTCCTCAGGATCGCAGCTCAGTGAGCCACGTTGCTGCCAGGGTAATACTGATGTATTTTTAATAAACACAAAATACATCTCTGAGAATTAAAACCTTATGTTTTTTTTTATTGTAAATTTTATTGATTTCAGGCCATCAGATTGTACAAATATGTAATTTGCTGCGTTTCTTGAATGCAGTGACATGAAGTTAAACATGCTGATGTCACCAGGAGTAAAAGATAAAAACGTTCAAACATTTATTTGAAATAATTTAATTAAATTTAAGCATGCAAACATCACACCCAATTTCAAAGATTATCTTGTATGTGGTGATCAATGGTTAACTAATGGCTGGAAATAAAGGTCCCAGAAAACACAAATTCTTCTATTTTTAAAATCCTTTTTTTTTTTTTTTTTTTTTAACAGCAGTGCCCAATTTCCCCCCCCCCCCTGCTGAGCCAGATGTCTGATTATTGCAGTTCGTGTGTTTGTTGGCAGAATAACACAAGAACTACTCAGCTGGACTTAATAAAAACCTGGTGGTTAGTTAGATGAAGCTATTAAATTTTGTTGTTAATTGAATTGAGTTTAAAACCCCCCAAATTATGCATAGGCCTTGGTGGAGGATGCACTAAGTGCTCAGGTTTAAAATAATTACATTGCTTGTTTTTTGTTAGTATTAGACTGCAAAGAATGAACAAGTGACCATGTTTTATCATTTAAATCAAATTTAGTAAGCATTTCTGCAAGAAGTGATTGATAACAGTGGATTTCAAGGAATAGACAGTGATAAACACATCCCTTTAATTGTGAACTAATCGTTAAATAGCTGTTCTTACTTGTTTGTATCTTTGCAGGGTGATAACTGATTTCCAGGAGAGTGGACACTGCAGTCAAGACTCAATGCACGAAGACTCATTTGTCTCCAGCACAGGAGCCGATCAGTTCTCGGAAAATGCCACATTCAGTGGCTCAGACAGTGAAACCCAAGGCCCTGCTTTGCCATCCCAAGACTCTGTGGACCAACTCCTAAATTCAGATTCAGAGCCACCACCATCCCCCGAACTACCATCCTGTGATGAGCAACCTGCTATCCAGGCTCCACTTGAAATCTGCAACAGTGCCTCCTCTGAGTTACTTTCGGAGACGACCATTCTCTCCTCGGTCTGTGAGTCTGTGGAGTCTGTGAAGGAAACACATGTGGCTGATATTAAGGAGAGCAGCGTGTCTGTCCAGGAAGTGAAGGGAACAGACAATTCAGAGGAAAACGGCTTGAAATCTCTTGTGAATAAACACCCTCAGCGTTCTTCCAGCATCATCAGCAGGAAAGTGTCCTCAGATTCACTTTTAGTAAGTATTCTGTGTTTACAATTAACTCTTTGTTGAAAGTCCATCTGAGAGTCACATGATGTGAATTAAGTCCTTGTCTTTTACACTCTAATCACTTAACAAAAGCTGTGATTCATGATTAGGAAAAAGTTCCTGAGTAGTGCATGTATGTAATGTGGATTTCATGGATGGGAAATAAGCGTAATGATCCTTGCTCCTGAAATGCTCTTTGGGTATTCCCACTGAGGAAATGACAAATGGGATGTTTGACTCTAAATCCTGGAATCGGTGTGTCATGGTGAAAAATCTACTCAAGCTTCTCAATAATTCTTTGGATTGGGAAGTTGTTGGTTCTGTCTGGCTAAGCCACCTGGTGGGTTTTAAAGGTCATGAAAGCTTGCCAGAAAGCCTACGCCTGACAGATCAGAAGTGAAACTGCTCCTGTGGCAGAACGAGGTGGTTAAACTACTGAAAGTTGCTCCGCTGCTCGGTCAAATACCTTTTTGTTAAAACTGGAATCCTTTTTCTTGTGTTAACATGTGATTTCCAAACAGGAAGTTGCAGGAGGTGCAACATTTTCCGCAAATGCATGACATTCAGTGTTGCTTGTCAACCTGTTAACAGTAGTGAAATATACAAATATGTGCATACATTTACACAAACAAGGATGAATCATTGGACCTCAGACACATGATTTAGCAGAAACAAATTTCACAGGATGGTGGTCTGCTCACTGAATGTTGTTTTCTGTTTGAACATTCATTTGTAAATACAATGTTAAACCCATGTTTGTTTTTAATGTTACTGAAACTTCATTTTTCAGTGCTGTATAAAAAGAACTCTGTCGCTTTTTGCAGAACTCACATTCTTGGATCTCTGAGGACGATATCTACAAGCCCTGTCTGGAAGAGGTGCCAGACAGTGATGACGTGTCTCCATCTGTTCCCACTGCTGAGCTCAGGGCCTCCCAGTCGCCGCCCAGTGTTGTCCATCGCAGGCAAATGGGTATTCTTGACAATCTCAATGTTTTTAAGTGTAAAACTGAAAGTTTTGTTTCATGTCTTTGTTGTTTTAAGAGATTAATGTCTTCACAAGTATTTTTCAAGAGCTGGGTTAAAAACACCATATGTAGTTTAGGCTTTATGCAGATTGTTTCATTGTCAAAGCTCTAAATTTTAATGTAGTTTCTGCGGTCCCCTGTCCATGAGAAGTTCAGTGGACAGAGAAGAGCTGTTGGCATAAATGACAATTAGCCACATCAACTTGACATGTTCACATGACCTAATTAATAAAACAGATGTTTTTCATTAAAACTTGGTGGGGACTTCATCAAACAGCCACGTTTCCAGAATGTGGATTATATCAGTGCATAAAGTTAGTTAGCTTAATAGTAAGAGGTCGGATTGGACTAATTCTAGTTGCCAAGCAACAGGAACAAGCAATTTTGTTAGTAAGAAAAGCTTTGCTAAAAATTTGGCTATACTAAATAAAAATGTTTGAGTTAAAAAGTGAAGCAGAGAAACAAAAAAATGGAAATTGCAGCTATGGGCTGCCAGCTTTGGTGTTACGGAAGTAAAAATAGTTTTTGTCAGTGGAGTCTGGTGGCTGAGTGAGTGATGCCATCACTTGCTTGTATAAAATAAAAAATTTACAGACCCCTTTATGTTCTGTTGTCACCAGAACAATGGAGAACAGAGCACCTTTGAAATGAGAGAGAGACAGACAGACAGAGAAAGAAAGAACAGCTTAAGAGCACGTCTAGTGGTTCTGGTGGTTTCAATATGCTGCTTTAAATGTCAATCACTAAATAAAAGTCATGCACAATTACAAACTGGAATGAGGCTCCAACTTAACCTCAACTGAGTTATTCCAGCAGGTGATTTTCAGCTGGCTTGAATAGGAAAGCACCTGTTGTTTCATTATGTTTGGGGTGTGGTCTGATTGCGTCGATGCGATTAAAACTAGTTTTTCTTGCACAACGTCACCTGAGTGAATCACGCGTCTTCAACAGTAAGAATGATCAAAAGGAAATGAGAGATGATGAGGATTCACGAGGAACGTGAGTGTAGACCATGAGCCCCTTGTTACGGTGTTTTTAAAAGAGGTATTCTTTCAGGAGCAGCTTTATGTGAACTCGAAGAAATTGTGTAGTCTACCTGAATCATCTTCTGTGGTTTCTTTGTTCCCTAAAAGTTCGAGAGAACAAAACGTACATGATGTTTATAGTGGAAATACACAAAGTCATGTGAAATGGTCCGTACTGATCTTTTGTTTTTCCATCTTTCTGTCAGGGCTGTCCAACCCCTTTCGAGGTCTGCTGAAACTTGGTCACCTGGAGCGGCGAGGTGCGATGGGAATGTGGTGGGATTACTACTGCGAGCTTTCACCCTTCGAGTTCCGCCTGTATCTGAATGCAGAGGAGAGAATATGTTGTGACAACTACTCCCTTTTGCGATGTGAGGACGCTCGCATCACCTCACCAGAGGGCCGCTTCGAGCTGGCCTTTCCCGGGAAGCGTTTTTACCTCCGAGCAGCCAATCACGATGAAGCCGAGGACTGGGTCGACCGCATTGTGGAGGCCGTCAACAAATGCAGACCAGCATCACGTGCTGAAGAGCAGTGGGAGGTGCTGCAGTCGCTCAGTCAGAATGGCTTGGATGAGCGCACCGCTTCATCCGCATCTTCTGCCCCCTCCAGTCCTGAGATAGGTTCATCATCCTCTGATACGGCAACAAGTGGAGGACAGGAAGCAACTCCTCCACTACTAGAATATAACTGGACTCAAATGGCTGATTTGGAAACAGATGCTCTTAAAGAGGCTGTTTTATACTTCTCCAAAGATCCCGATGCCCAGGCTTGGGCACCTTTGGTCTTCTCCCTGTCTTTGGAGGCCTTAAAAGGCTTTTGGGTACAAGAGGGAAGGAAGTTATTACAGCTAAACTACCCCATTCAGGACATCCGGGATGTGGTTCCTGATGTCTCTCTGGGAGGACCGGCCTTTTTCAAACTCCTAACTGTGAAGGAGATGCTGAGACTCAGGGCAGAGAACCCAGAGGAAGCTCGCTCTTGGAGGGTTTTAATCCGTGGATCTCTGGACTCATACCTGGAAAGTGGGGAGGATGGCTTTGCAGAGGAGCCTGCTACAGTTTGGCGCACTGGGCTGACTGGAAATCTGCACAGACTGGTGCAACACAGACTGAAAGAAGATGGAGCACTTCTAGTTCATCTTTGCACGGTTCCATCAGAGAAAGGGCTGGATTCTCAAAGCTTTAGATGTGCAGGTCTGTATGTTACTCTGCATGTTCTTGCTGAAATAAGTTCTCTTAGTATAATCTTTGTTTTAAAGAAATTGATGTAAGTGATGAAAACAAAATGCAGTTTAAATGTCAAAGAAGAAAAGAAACTGGATTTACTTTGATTTGGTTTTGACTGTGTAAAGATAAAATAGACTTTTCTCACTCAGACCAAAGCAGATGTAGATATGGTTCACTTTACTGTTCACACTGGATTCATTTGTTCATTTATTTATTTAATTTTATATCAAATACCATGATTGGATGGCTTCTATGATGCATGTTGTGAATGTAGGCATAAATGCGTTGGAAGTAGGCTATTTATTTATTTGTGTGTGTGCTTTGTGTGTTATAGTGGATGTGTTAATGTTTTGATTCGCAGACTGTCCCCAGCAGATTGGCCCATCTCTGGGCAAAGCCAGATTATGCGAGTTCTCAGGCCAGTACTACTGTGAGTCGTGCCACAACGGTGACACCACAATCATCCCATCGCGCATGGTACACAACTGGGATCTCGTGCAGCGAGAGGTACAGATCATTTTCTAACATACAGCAGTACACTTCAAATGCTGTTATATCAGCTTGAGTGAGTTCTTGTCAATAGTGCTACATCCAATCATTAATTTTCTCTCATTTCATCCATAACTATTAATAACAGTTTTGTGATAAATTATTTCAAATATGTCTTTAAGCTCCAGACACAGTGAAATATCTTCTTTGATGCTCAATTACCATCACCATTTAAAGGAACTTTAAACTCTAAACAAACTATTGGGAGGAGAATTGATTGAGTGCAGCTCAAGTTCTGACAGGGATGAAGGTAAAACGAGACCTTAGCAGTTCTGTTGCAGCCAATGTGAGAGGATATGGTCCAACAGCATCAGACACTGCTTAACTCTGGTTCCCCAACTGGGGATGGGCCCAGGGTCATAACGGGGGGCACAGCAGAGCTAAATAAAACTTATAGTTTTACACTGCCAGCAAACATGGATAATTTTGTGAAAGTAACAATGGGCAAACTATGACGAATCAACAACGATGATTTCAAGTACTCCCCCAAAAAACGAAGAAAATATAATGAGGCATACCTTGCATCCCTAGGCCTGACCAGGTAATGGTCAATGGTGGGTAATGAAGACAGACCACAGCGTGTTGTATGTTTTTATGCTTGCATCTGACAGTATGAAGCCAAACAAGTAATAATGCTACTTGGAGACTTGTCATCCTGAACACAAAGAAAAGACTGATTGCTTGAGAAATAAATTACTCACCTATCATATATAGCAGAGTTGTTTTACTAAAGCAGCATCTGTCTTATTGAAAGCTCAACTCAGCTGAAGTAGTTTGCAGAGTTTTGTGGTTTAAAAAAATCTCACATTATAGCAGATGAGTTAATCATTCCTTCTGCCACTGATGTAAGGGGGGGTTGACATTACTGTTGTCAATGAAAAGGGGCCCTGCATAAAAAGTTTGGGAACCTTCTTAACTGATGCACCAGACAGTTACTAAGCCAGATAACTGGATGCATTTGTCTGTCACAAGCAAGCTAATTTGTAAAAAGGAGCCAACATTGTTCACTATCGCAATCACTGAAATTCAGCTGTTGCTACCAGATGCAGATGATCTGAACTTTTACGTGTTGCCTTTGCAATCTTGCAACTGTCCATCTGCAAAACACAGGCAAACACACATTTCCAACAACGGATGGGACGATTGTGTTAAATATCTGTATCTCACAAGCAGACAAACCAGTGATATCCCTGCATTCATTATCTTCATGGTTGGTTAAGACAGAAGCCAGCGCTTGTGCACCTTTTTCTGCATTGTTCATTTGTGATATATGACCAGTCCTTTTTCTAGGATGACAGTGTGGGGCGGCCATCTGAGACCATAATTTAGCCCTGATTCTTCAACCACTGCTCTCATTGGACTGTTTCATCTGTGTCTATCCAGGTGTCAAAGAGAGCTTTACGTCTACTGGTCAAAGTTGAGCAGGAGCCTCTGTTGAACCTGGAGCAGCTGAACCCTGAGCTGGTGAAACACACACAATCCATGGCGCAGGCCCACGACCTGCGGCAGAGGCTACTTCTGCTGGGCAACTACCTGCTCAGCTGCCGCAGCGGAGCCTGTAAGAGACTACAAGCCAGGTTGGTTTGTTTTATACACAGTATCTGCAGGGAGTATTTTCTGATCCTCTCACGCTAATTTCCCATCATGAATTTTGTGTTTTAATCTTTCTCACCAGAATGGCGCAGCGAACATACGTGTTGGAGTCAAGCCACCTGTACAGCGTCATGGACCTACGTCAGGTATCCTTCCAGCTTATTAATGTTACAACAATTCGCTGCCACTCTAAAACATCCAAATGGGATTTGTGTTTTTCTAGATAGCAGAGGGCGAGTATGCAACCTTCCTGATTAGACTGGTGCAGTGTGCCTCTGATCATGTGTTGCACTGTGACCTGTGTACTCAGCGTGGCTTCATTTGCCAGATCTGCCACTCTGATGACATCCTCTTCCCCTTCCAGTTTGACAGCACCACCAGGTAACCCTGAACAATCTGGCTTCAAGCTACCTTCTTCCCTCCTTTTTATTGTCTACTCAAAAATAATCTTTTTCAATAAAGTTCAGACCTGCTGATTGTTACTTATTTTTTTATTTTTAATTGTAAATCCAACTGTCTATAGATAATAAAACATTGGCTATAAATTACCCTTATATTTTCTCTAAAATGCCATCAGGTCACATGACTTCTGTTTGTATAAAATAAAAGGGCTGAAGGTTAATTATATATTTATAGGATATAACGTAGCAACCAGTGGTCAAGGAACAATTTTATGTCCTAATGCTGTAACTCCATTAAATAAACTTTATCATACTACTTCTTCATATTTAATTTGTAGAGCAAATATTAGAAAACAATATGGTTCTCTCTTTCTTTTTTTTTCAATCCAAAAAATAAAAAGGAAATATCAGTTCTCCATTTTCCCAGACCACTTCAGTGAAAACTGGACTCCCTGTTTAGTATTCAGTTAGTTAGTCGTGTTTAAGTTGTTGCTTTCGAGATCATCCTTTCACAAAAAACCAAAACAAATCATTATTTAAATTTTTAGGTTTTGTCTTAAGTTTTTCCTGTTGGACTCTACCGCAGCTGCCCAGCTGGGGGAGACCTCAACCATCCACAGAACCAGAACAGAACTGTATTTCACATGCCACACTGCCTTCAATTAATTATGTAATACCGCGGGTTAGTTTTAATTCTTCTACTTTAAACAACATTGATGTTGTTCCTTTTTTTGTAATAACTATCCAGCCAGCTCTAATTGTAATCTGTAAAACGCAATGCTTCACAATCTGTATCCTGTTAACCACCTGGACAAGAATCATCCACCAAGCCCATGTCAGTGTTTATCCTTTAATCTTGATTATGTGCTTTATATATTTATGTGTGTTCCTTAACTGAGGGCATATGTTTATGTGGAAAATACGGAGAAACATAGTTCTCAGTGGACTTTTTGTACATTTACTGCACAGTCTAGACCATAGACATGATTTCCTTTGTAAAAGGGCTCTCCCATCTCTGCAGTAAATGCAGCGCTTTCTGTCTCGTGATTACAGTATTTTGAGCACAGACACATTGATCTAGGTGTACAGTGAGTAAATGTTACTGATATACTGAGAGACATGATACACTTAGTAGTGCTTCAAAAGTACTTGCAAATTGCAGCCTGACAATTTTAGCTATTACACTTTGAAATCTTCTTTACAAAATAGACAGCTGGTCTCAAAAAGGCAACTTTTTAAAGTGTCACACAGATATTAGACTTTGCAGCGTTTGAGACTTTCAGGAAAAAGTCTACACCCCATATATGCTATGCTAGTTTTATACATTTCAAGTGCTTTTATTTCATGTTTCTGAACCAGGTGTAAAGATTGCAAAGCTGTATTTCACCTGGCCTGCAAGTCTAATGGAAGCTCCTGTCCTCGCTGTCTGAGAATGAAGAAGTACCTGGAGAGGGTTTTGCATGACTGAGCACTGCAGCTCATTTAAGAGGTCGCCTCTTTCATGAAGCTGGACGACTTCTGGTAAAGAAAAAAGTAACACAAATTCCTGCTTTTACATGAAGTCACCTCAAGTGCAATTATGATTGTGATGGGCCTGCTCTAAGGGACTTTAAAAGAGGAAGAGTGCTCTAGTAGCTCCTTGCACTAATTTAGAGGCGAACATACTGACGAAATGCAGCAAAATGTTACTGACCAGTGATTTCAATACCTCTGATTCAGCCATGACAGCAAAATAAGAGCAGGGCAGAGGCATTGGCTGCTGACATGTCTTGTATTCGTCACTTTTTGTTGTGTCAAATACAACATTCGTAACCTCTGCGTTTACCAGACATTCTCCATATGTCTAGACACGATATTCAGCGGTGACGTTTGAACATGAAAAATAATTAAAACGGTTCTTTAAATGATGTAATAAGCAACTTTTGGGTGTGCCTTTTTAATTTAAGCTTTACACTATTTTTCATGATGTATCACAATTGCAGGGGAAAATGCATTACATAGCTGTTTATTTTAATTACACATAACAATCAAATACACAGATGCATTCGATGTTTGGATGTAGTATAATTATAAAAACTTTTTGAATGGTCTTCTTTTTTTAACCAACAAACCAGCTCTGAAATGTTTGATTTGAGAGATTCAGCTTTGTTGTCCTGAACTTTCAGATGAGATGTAAAAAATGTTTATGCTGCTTGTGTGTTGAGACACACTGACATGATTCATAAATTCAGTCAAAGTAATAAATAATACTAAATGAGGCTAAATCTTGTCCCAAATTATTATTGTGGGGTAAATGATTGGATTTCAGTAAAAATATCTTTAGCTTATTTGCACTTAACTACGACTGTTAAATGGATACTTCGGCTAGAATGCCGCTGTGATATCTTCATGCACATGAAGTGATCCCTAAACTAATAAATCCAACTGTGTTTCTGCTATTTTTGTCTTATAAATTTTGATTTTAACAAGTTCAGTGAGCAGAATAATCACATTTATTCTTAAATGAAACTGCCAAGAAGAAAAATGATTAAACGTTTACTTGCCGAGGCCAAACTGGTTATATATACGCAACATATCGTGCGAGAGGAACGTTGAGTCCTGCAGTACTGTTATTCCTGGTTTGTATTTATTTCATGACACGTATGATGTAAAGATGGACCATACAGAAATAAATATCAGCATGTTGGAGTTTGTTCTCTTTTTTTTTTTTTTTTTTTTTTATATATCCAATTTTGAGTTTCTCTTGAAGTGCCCGGCAGGTAATTATTGTCATCACTGAGGCTTCTGTGTCAACCACTGTGATCATACTGAATATTAACAAGCACCTGTATGGTTATAACTTAAACATTTACTCAGACCCCCGCACAGAAGGGGAATCAAGTTTTAGACTTGATTGAACTACTAGATTTTTCCATTGGAGGTCATGGCACATGTAAGCATAACTGATTTCACTGCACACACATCTCTTAAGTGGCTTGAATGATTGTGTTCATGTTAAATAAATCAGGATTTTATCATAGCTGCACAACAATCTGGAAATTCTTTACTTAACCGTGAGTTGACATGTACTCTATGGGATGCTTTTCAGTCACAAGTTCTGATGTAATTTCAGCTGGTTTATGATGTCTTGACAAAATCAACATAGTCAAGGTCGGGTTTGAGATGTCAATTCTAATAGCTACTCATGGTCTATGATTTAGAGGTAGCCACACTTTAACACACCTGAATGAAATGAATTGCTCATTAACAGGATTAAAAAGAACTTGTTCGTTAATCTTAATCGGGTGTGTTGGACTAGGAACACACCTAAGACTTGCAGGACAAACGATTCACAATTTTTGGCTGTAAGCACAGACAAATATAGCTTTTCTTTTTTTTTAATGAGAAGTTGGAAATTTTAACTAATATGTTTCCCTTTGGGTGGAAGCATCATGTGATGTGAGTAGCTGGAGTAATTATGAGCCCGCGTATGAGCTTTATTATTCAAGCCTGTGTTTTTCTAAATGGGACGATAGGGAAAACGTTGAAGGGTTGCTAAGCCACAGGTGCTGCAAATCACCTGCTCAGTACCAAACAAATGACGTCATTATTACAAGTGATGCCGGCCGTGTTTGACCAATCAAAGTGTCACTTTTATAGTCTGTTTATGCATCTTAAACTGGTCAATTTTACTTTTATAAAGATGTGAGTTGTGGAATTGTGTGTAAATATAAAATAAACACAAAATAGAGGTCTCTTCATTTGTAGAACAGATTTTGGTACTCTCTTAAAGATGTGAGCCTCCTTCCCCTCCTCCTCAGTGCTGCAGAGGTGAAACTGGCATAAAGGGATCTTGTTGGTGGGAGGAGTAAGAGAAGGATCGCAGCCTGAAAAACACGTTTCGCAAACTTTCCAATCCAGTCGCTTTTCCTCCCCTGACCCGTAGCAGCAGGTTGGTGCTTCTCCGCGAGACATTTCCTGCCACTGATCCGCCCCCATCAGGTGATTAAAAAAAGAAAAGTTTTTATCTGCTCGGAGAGCCGCTGCCAGCCAGAGAGCCAGACACCGACCGGGGATGGATGCAGCTCCGGTGAGCCGGCTGGAGAGGAGCAGCCACACGGCATTCATATACAACAACACGCTGTATGTGTGGGGAGGTTATCAGGTAAGAGGAGTCTGTGCGCGATGTTACCTGTGCAGGTGGATCTACAATGACAAGCCGAGCTGTCCCGTGTTTACTGGGAGATATTTGGGGCAGCGGATCAAATAACCTTTATTCCCCAAATATTTGAGTATCAACTTTTATACTGCCATTCATTCGGGTCGTGTTAAAACATACGGTCATTTAAGCACCTCTCAGTAAGCTACATCCTACACCCTGAGTCAACACCTAATTTACTTAAATAAAACTTAGACCTGGGTGTTTATCTGTGAAATCAAGGGATATATCAAAGTAAAGAAAACTGTCTTCAAGGAACACGTTTCAACAAGAAAACATACCTCAAACTGTATCATATTGCTTCAGATGTTTGCTGTGTACACATTATTCCCTAGTTAGTGCAGCAGCAAAAGTAAATAAATTGCAGATACATGATTTGAAAGCTTCTTACTATATATTTTCAGTAATCAGAATAGCTCAAAACATGCTTGTTTTTACAGAAGTTGATTGAACAAGAAATATGTCTTTTTCATATTTTATCTTCTGTTTGTTTCATAGGTAGTTGCTGGGCAGGATGTCATGCTGCCCTGGGATGAGATATGGCTCTGTGATTTAGAGAGCGGGACGTGGTAAGATAGAGATAGAGGGCTGTTTATCAGCTGAGATGAACTCTGTGTCAGCAACTAGTCTTCAAAAATGTGGAAAGATATTGAGACTACCCACACAGACATGAACAATAAAGAACTTGTTTAATAAATATATTGGATAGTCTTTAGTGTAGTTGTAGAGTGTGTTTTTAACTTTAACTAGCCACCATCAGCCTGTACTTTAAACTTGTTTTTGTTTAACTTGCTCTGTTATGGTTTCCTTTTGTCCCTTTTTCCCCATAGGAAGCTGAAGGAGATCACTGGAGACGGTCCCTCAGATTTGTCAGGATTTTGTGGCTCTATCATTAACAGCACATTTTACATCTTTGGAGGATGCAATCCTTCTGGATACTCAAACCAGGTGAGATGCTGTAGCCAAGCACAATTTACACCTTCTGATAGTCTTTCAAGCTGCAGAAATTACAAATGTTTTCTGAGAGATACATTTATGCAATGACCTTCATCTTCAAAATCCTCCAAACACTTCCATCCATCAATATGTATGTAGCTGCTTTGAACATGTCTGGACGCCATAGTTTCCAGTTAGATCAGAGAATGAAGCTGGAAAAGAAACTGAATCTTTGCTTTACTGTCTGTGATCACTGAGATTAAAGTGAATCATTGATTCGCCTTGTTGAACAGTTAGAAAATATTTAGTGTTTAGAATAATTCAGCCATGGCAACTTGACTTGGTGTCTATCTATTTTGGTCCAACTGGAACATCTTAACATCTCAATGTAATTTAAAATTAAATAAATCTGTATATGAACAGTTACAAATATGTCTGTCTCCCATGTCTGCAAAACTCAGTTTGTTAGCATTAGCTTTTGTTTGTGGTCCTTAAGCAGCAAATGTTTTAGCATAGAAAGAAGCCATCATAGCAAATATAATGCACATCCGCCACCAGAGCTGCCTGTGAGGTGCTCAGATTGTTTTGGAGATGTCCAACCCACCTTATTGCACTTTTTTTCTTTTTTAAACAGAATTATATGTTGAGTTTGGTTCTCTTTCTGGTTCTTTTCTACTTTCACATCCACGACTGCTTTTCAGGAATTGCTTCTTCTTATCTATCCCACTGTCTTAAAAATGCCTCTGGCATCTGAACACACTCTAGGGTGAAATGTACCTAATGTTTTGCAAAGGTCTCATTGATCTTTTTTTTTATTAAACATTTTGGCCATTTTTAACTCCACAACTTGAACCAGAATTGCGCTACAAAAATGCTTTTCAGGACTAATTATCCCTAATTTTCACATTTGGCTAATTTGCTGATCTTTATCTAGTCTTGTCTAAATTATGATGTATAATCTTTTAAAGTGGTCCTAATAAAGTTTTTCAGGCTTTCTGAAGGATAATTCAGTGTTTGCTTATGAGCATTGGCTTTTTAACTAGTTTTAGTCCAGTCCTTTTTATACCTGGGTCTTTCAGGAGAACGTTTATGCTGCATAACACTGGCCCCTGAGTCATGTGAGCAGAAAAAAGGCACCTAATTCAAGGAGTGAATTCTAGTGTTTGTTGACATAATAGGCATTGTGTAAACACGTTTTCCTGGAAATGCATGAAAATCGGGGGTGTTTCAAGACTTTTGCACGGCGCTGTATGTGTAATATCTCGGTCCAGATTGATACAAATGGAAACTACGATTTGACAGAAATACGGCGAGTTTCAGTCCATGTATTACAGTTTGCTACTTCGTAGATAAATGAATGCCTTCCAAGATGGACTGACTTAGAATTCAAGTGGTTATCCTCAAATTTAAACATGCATCTTTGCTCTAATTTTGTTCATTAGCATGTTAAATGAAGCAATTCTTTGGGTAACATTTTTTTTTATCTTGCAGCTTGTTTTTCCTTCCCGAAGGTCTAAACAGCTGCTAAGATGTTTGCGATGATGGAGATATATTTATATTTTTTAGTAAAATGTGCTCACCTCTAACTACTTCAGTTTTGGAGAAGCACAAACTAAAGCCACTTCTTAAAATTTCTCTTTCCATTTCACGTCCTGGCATCCAGCATAGATCAGAAGGTTTATCTGTTCACCCAGAACTTGCTGTGACTTGTTTTTTAGTAGGATGGATACAAAGTAGTGCTAGAGAGGTGGGTCCTGCTGCTTTGCCTCTGCTCATCATTGTCTCCAACAAGAAAATTTTGATTAAAAACCTATTTTGATGCTGTGTTTGAACAGTGTTTCAAAAATGAAGTTGGTCTTGTAAGTTTGTATAAGCCGTGTATGCGTCATGCCGCTTTCCTGATCTCATACCAGACTGTGGGTATGAAAGATTAACCAGCTTGATTTCCTGAGCTGATTTGAAATGGGCAACCCTTCCCGAAATAAACTGGGAGATCACATAAAGCTTTTTAAACACAAATGCAAATAAAATGTCTAAAAATCAAATTGCTCTCTTTAGTCTGAATATTTGTTTTTTGTAGATGTTTAGTGTTGACGTGTCGGAGCTGTGCTGCTCCTGGAAGAGGGTGACCGACACCAAGGGAAAGACGCCCTCGCCGAGGAACAAACACTCCTGCTGGGTACACAGAGACAGGTCAGTGCTGTGTGTGGGAACATCCACAACATCACGTACACAAGCTGCCCATGAAGAATAGCTGGATCAGCTTGTACAAACTGCTGCAAATGAGAGCTCAAGCTGGGCCTTCCAGCAGCTCTTCACACACTGAAGTTCAGTCTTTGTACACATTAACTGCATTTTCTTCCCTATGTATTTAAAGAATATAGAACCTCACTCTTGCATGCCTCCTGTCTTTTCATCCTTGCAGACTGATCTACTTTGGTGGATATGGATGCAAAACCATCGGGGAGGTACGGAATGGCTCATCATCAAGCTTCGTTCTGGAAGAAATGTCCTGGGTAAATGCTGAACTTGGATCATTACTTGCTGTTTCAGTTTTCTATAATTCTTTCATTGATATTGATCTTTTGCGTCATAGTTAACAATTGGAGACACTTTATTTCGGTGCTGGGGATGGAACAATGAGGTTAATGTGTTTGACACACACACTGCTACGTGGAGCATGCCGGAGACTCAAGTGAGTAAAGATAATCTAATTCTTTTATACTCTTGTATGCTCCTCCTTTATTTTCAGATGATGACTTCTAAAAGTCATCACCTGCTTGTAGTTCTGTTTAATTTAAGAGTTTGTTTTAGGATTTGTCTTCAAACGGGGAAGGTGTCTGCGTTTTGTATACACACTGGAAGCTGGTTCCACAAAAGAGCCTAAAATCCAACAGGTCTGCCACCTTTAAGATTTTCAGCCTATTGTTAGGCCGCAATCTGGGAACGAAGAGCATCAGTGTGGTAATTTTAACAAGATATTTCAAATAAAATGTCAAAGGGCCTTTAAAGGCTTTTATATTTAAAAAAAAAATATTAAAAAATAATAATAATGAATGCCAAAACAGGAAACAAGTTCTGGTCTAAAATTCAACAGGACTTGAGAACCACCCGGTCTAATTACTCAGTTACTGAAGTACTGTAGTACTGGGAGCCAAGGTAATGCCCTCAAGGGTAACAATATGATTTGGATGAGAATGTCTGATGTTCTTCAGACCGCAAGCAGTGGCATCAGTTTAGATTGAGTTTAAGAGTAGAAAATAAAAGGGCACTCAGCCGTAGTCTTCAACACAAGGCTGAAGTTTCAGTAACGTGCCCGGTTTCATTAGGCTTTGTGGACAAATAGAACTGGGTGTCAACCGGAGAATGGTAGAGATGAATGTTATGTTGCTCAGTGGAAGCATGTATAAGAAAAATATAGTCCAGAACACTGGAACAATGTGACTAACTCTTCTGTTTATATTCTGAGGATATCTTGTATACATAAAGTATATTTTTATACAAAGAATTGCCAATATTGGCTGTACAACTGCAATAAAAAATTATTCCACTTCCAATCTCCACTTCTCAGAATAGAGATTATCCAGCCTCTCCATCTTGATCTCCACCCACAACTTCAAATCATGCTGCGTTCACTATTCCTTTAAAAGCATCAAGTCTGAAATCTACCAGTGTAACCAATAATTCTTAACATTAGCCTTGAATACCTTGAAGATGCAGAAGACTGGACTGATGATGTCCATGTTTTTTAAGGGAAAATATGTTTTAAATTGCTGGCTGCTGGTGGCTCTACAGAAAACTGCCAAAGGCATTACATTCACCCTCTGAGAAGCATAAAGGGATTCAGTTTGGGTCCAGACTAGCAAACATCGCATCCCTACAGCCATGCTGCTGACATGGATACAGTGGAGCTCATTACATCCCAAGACCATGATCTAAAACTAAAAGCCACAACTTTATTATTACTAACAAATTAAATGAATGAACTGATCCCATTACAGTGACTCCTACTTGGAAATGGCATTTTAAGCAGGAAATAAACTTCAGTTCTTGAAGTTTCTGTTTTGGTAGCAGCACAAGAATCAGAAAAGATGAGGGGCAGGTGTAGCTCTGTTTCTGGGTTGGAACTACTGGAAAACTGAACTAATGGATGCCTAAGACTCCCTGACATACACTGACTGATCCCACAGAAGAACATTGCACCACGACTTTGTTAAACTTAAATACTGCAGACCAGTCTGAGTGAGCCATGTTGGCAGCTGGTCGGGTATAAATTCTGTTTTTATTCACACCATGTGGACAGTTAAGTGCATTAAATGCCACAGCACGAGATGGCAGCAAGTCTAAAATCTATGCTTCTAGTATGTGGATGCTACTACCTACAAGTGTGTGTTTCCTGATGGCATTGTTTAGCTAGATATCACGCTTGGCTACACCGCAAAGGAATGACAACTGACAAGATTTCAGGATATTCATGTCAGCTGTTTTGGGGATATGCAGTTTTAAATTTTTTTATATTGCCTGACCTCTTTACAGCGTGTATTTTCTTTTTTGTGCAGGGTCCTGCTCCCGTTCCTAGAGACAGCCATGCCAGTGCTCTGCTGGGGAACAAAGGTTACATTACTGGTGGCGTGGTGAGTTCACTGGACATTGCTAAACTGTTCTAAATGGCCAGAAGTATGTATACATTGACATGACTGAGATGCTTCCGCCACTTTACAGAGAAATCTTGATATTTAAGACAGTGCAGGACTTTCCAATACTGTGAAAACAGTTTGGGTAAGGCCCTTTTCCTGTTTCAACATCCCTTTCCTGTTGTGCCCTCATGCTCAGTGCAATCCAGTGAAAAATGGTTTTCTTTAAATTCATGGAAGACCTCGACTGGCCTGCAAAAAGTCCTTATCTTTACCCCCTTCACCCCTCACATCTTTAAGATGAGTTGGAGCCAGAAATTATAATCCAGCATCAGGCATACAGGACTGTAATATGTTTATAGTATCAGACTGAGTTCATGTTCAACAGTAATATGGCTGACATGTTCAGATTCTCATGGATCGTATGAATCCTCCGTATACGTGTGGTACTGTAAGACTTCACTGCTAAACCAGAGGCAAATTTCCTCTGACCACTTTTGTTTCCATGTGTTTTTGTTTGCAGGAAACGGCAGAGTTGGACATTTTCTGCTTGGACCTGGAAACCTGGACTTGGACTCAAATGTAAAGCTTCCTTACAATCATCAGTTATGTTTTTTTTCTTCATTATGTAAATTTCACAACTATCCAACATCTGCTTTCAGTGGTTTATTTATTGCATGTTTTCCTCAGCGACATCGCCTCCTCTTGTGTACCTCTGGGGCGCTCAATGCACACCTTGACGTCCATATCGGATCACACGCTCTTTTTATACGGCGGCTTTGGCACAGATGGAAAAACTCTCAGTAAGTTAGTTCACAAAATAAAATGGCTACAAAAGTTTTAAAATTCTCAGTTTCTTTAAACAATTCTTTATGTAAGATGATGCCTGGCAGTTTAACGCACTAAAGAGAGAGTGGACCATGATTGCGCACCAACACAAAGACAAGCCAAGGTAACTAGTGTCCCTTTTTTTTTTTCTATACATGTTAAATTTCAGTACAACTTGGCAAACTTCAGGGGTAACCGTGTTTATCAGGTAGTTTTGGATGAAATTTCTCCCTTGGCAGTTACATCGCCTTTTAAGTGTTCATCCCTCTGTTGCACAAAACTGATGTCACTTCCTGTTGTCTGTCAGACATTCAGCTCTTTGAGATCATGTGTTCAAAGCAAATGTGTGATTTCCATTAGAGTCTGTCATACTGCGTGCCTGGGAAATGACAGCGATGTTGTGGTGTTTGGGGGAAGCAGCAACCTCTGCATCCTTGTGGACTCGGTAAGTGGTGCAAACTGACATCTCTTCAATAAAAATGTTTCATGTTATGTTAAGCTGGTTGTAAGTGCAATAGTCTTTTCCCTCGCAGGCATGTGCAGGAGACTGCAGCTTTAGAGTTTATCCTTTTAAACATGCAACTAAACCTCATTACTTCTCTGGATGTTATTTGTGTGAAGTAATTGTAGCTCAGTGATTGTAACTGTTACATAATTCTTGAGCTTAAGTGGTTTAAAGACTCAGCATGAGGTGCACCTGCACTATGTAAAAATGATTTCATACTTCAGCTTAACAGAATGCTTTGAATCTGGTTTCTGATGAGACTGATTTTAAAGGAGTTTTTATTTTAAATCAAAGCAGTTACCAAACTTAGGCCTGGTGGTCATGTCAGGTTGTAAATAAATCTAAATAACTAAATTTCAAGGCATTCTATCCAGCATGTGCTGAATCGTTTGATTCCTGATCTTAAATGTCAACAAATCCTCATTTCATGTCACTTAATGAGATTGAGGTTTCTCACATTGTAAGAAGTCTTTACTGAACTATAGAATTTATGCAGCAGGTTGGATTAAAAAGGACAACAAACAAAATGCCTCTGCTCACATTTTCATTCTGCAATTATTTTTAAAACCCCTTAGAAAGCAGACCGTATTCAGTTAATGCACATGTATATAATAATCATAATCCTCCCTTAACCAGGTGGCTATTCTGAGGGCTCCATCACAGAATCACTGCAAAGATGTTCTCATCTTCCAGACCCAGCCATATTCTCTTTTCAGGTAAGACTTAACTAAGCACCTCTGAGCAGCAATCAGATCAGCTCTAAAAGCACACCACGGCTTTCTTTCCGCTCCCATGTTGTGTACATCAGACCTTTTAGACACTCGAAGCTACTGAGCTGTTGCTGCTCCCTGTTGGGCCCGTGTGCTGGTTCATGCATAGTTGAGGACGGTGTCAAGCTAATTGGCTTGTTATTGTGTGTAGGTACAGATGAGCTGTGACACAGTTGGATTAAAGGGAGATTTATTCTGTGATGTAAATATGAAGCCATTTTTATGTTAGGAACCCTTAACAAAGAAGTGATCCTTTAAGATTTAGACATGCTAACCTGTTTGTGGCTCTGCATGGTGCTGTGATGGCTAATGAGCCATTCATTTCAGCCATGTGTCAACTAAAACATGCAAGGGGTACTAGAGGTGAGAAACGATGTACTAGATTATCAAATGCAAGTTCATACATATAATATTTAAATGGAGTCAAGTTAAAACTTATTCTGTATTAAATCATCCTGATTATAAGCCTTTTCAGAGACCTGTGAAGTTGGGACTCCCACATTCTTGTTTGTGCTGCTTCACTTCTGAAGATGTTCATGACAGCTTAAAGGTCGATGGAAAGTTTAAAGGTTGATGGGTTGTTTTCCCAAATCCAACAGTGTCAAGCCGTGATAGTTGTGCTTTGTGTTTTTGTGCTGCCAAAATTTTTGTTTGCTATCATTTGAAAGATATTAAGTTTACATTGACCTTTGACCTCGGTAAACCTTTTAACATTTGAACAGTGGCACAAAGGAAAACTTGAGCAGCACAAACATTTGACACTGTTTATGCCTGTTTTTTGAAGAATGTGGAGGCCAACTTCACTCGGGATTTTAGTATAATGTAATGTGTGGGCAAAATGGTGAAAAGTGGTAGCAAAGGCTGAATTCTTCTAAATCTGTTAAATATACACAATGCAACTGATAAGTGAAAACACATCTTAAGATTTAAATTTTGTTTTTTTCCCCCCATGTCCTCTATTTTAATTAACTCAGATATCAATGTCTGAGATAGTCCGATCTGCAACTTTTTAATTTCCTCTTATCTTTTTTTTTATTATACATCTACCTTATTTCTCCTGACAGTTGTACTTAGAAGCTTTAATGTTTAATAAATGCCTCCCCCAAAGTTTCTGGTCATTTCAGCTCTTTAGCTGAGTACATTTTGGTATTTGAAAATGTAGCATTTCAAATTTAGGGACTAAATTAAACACTTTTACATCCTCTGTCAAATTAAAAAATTTGTCAGTTTGCTTGTTGTTCTGTCCAGAACTTTGGTTTAAAGTAGTTGCTAATAAAGCCAAAACACACATGGTTTAAGCAGTGGTTCCCAACCGATTGTCCTCGAGGGCCCCTTCATGCATACACTAAAAAGCCATGGACCTCCTGCCCCAACCCGTGCTGAAACCATGCCGGTTTTATGCTTTCAAAAGTCAGATTCTTACCATAGATGATGTATTCTGGCTGAGTCCTGTCCTTCGATAAAGCCAAAGTTAAATGAACAACACATAGCCTAACCTTTTTTTTTTTCTTCCCTTTTTAAAATGGGGGACAATGTGTGGACATTGATAACAATGGTTCCGCATGTTCAAGGCCTCAAGGACCTCCTGGGGTCTTTGGGGGACCCCCTTGGGGGTCCCGGACCCCATGTTGGGAACCACTGATTTAAAGCGCATCAACAGTTTTTGTCACAGGAAACCCAAATATTGCCAGTTAATCTGTCAGACTCCTGCAAATTATGGTACATTTTGAGTAGAAGACAGATGAAGCATGCTTCATCAGACTAAAGTAATTACTTAATACAGGATGGAAACAACTCTGTAGAAGTTACATCTCCAGTCAACATGTCCCCCCCCCCCCCCCTCTCCAGGCTATGTGAAGATTTTATTGGAGGAAACCCAGAGCTCCTCAGGCAGCAGCTCAGCTGGCTGCCATCGAAGCTACAAAACAAAATCAACAAGAGGGCAGCCTTCTTGTCTTCCACGAGGCCGCTGCTTACAACATGAAGGACAATTTTACCGCAACAAGATTCTCAGTTATTCGGTTTGGGGTCCTGAGTATTTTCATTATGACTTAAAAAATGGTGCTAATGCTTTATTTTATCATAAATATCATTTGTAAATAAAGTCTTGTCAATTTTAAACACTATTTAGATAACATAAGTTTTACTCCATGTAGTGATGTGTATTGTATTTTTGTTGAATAAATTTGCTGAATGTTAAATTTGTTTCCTCAATCCAAAATACAGCAAGATTATAGAAAGTACAATTATAGTCCTCCAGGAAAAGAATTTTCCACATATAAAACAATATATCATTCAGTCTTAAAGACTTTTTATTTGTTATCCAACAAAGGCTTAACAAACAAAGGAAATGGTAAAATAACTTTAAATGTATCTTTTATTTTCTTGTAGCTTCCTACCTTATCAAACCCCTAATTAGGTTAATTGTAGGTTTGGGGGGGGGGTGGTAAGAGCCACAAATGATGCATTTCTCTTTTTTTTTTTTTTTTTTGCACATTTAATTTTCAAAAAATGATGTAGATGCTTGATGACTGTAGCTCCACATGGCTGGAGGAAGACCTCCTAATGTCTGTTTGGCAGGTCTGTTTTTATTGTCTCACACAGGTCGGACGTAGTTTGCAGGGAGCATTCCCCGCTGCCCCGTACGCTGGTTGCATCCGAACATCCATCCTTCATCTATGGGCTCCACGTCTAAGATCAGATCGCCTTCCTGCAGAGAAACTTCATCTGCCTCTGCTGCTGTGTAGCTGTACAAGGCCTGGTAGCACTTCTGAGTGGGTGGAAACGCACAACATGGAATATGCAAAAGTTGTAACTGGTTTATTTGCATTGAATTTCCCTACTGATGACAGAACATAGGCAGCAAGTACACCTGTACCCTGCAGGATGTAAACAGAAAACTTGGCTTCAGCACAAAATATTAAATATTATGTCTGACAGATTGCCTGCAGACAATCTTAACTCTTGCTTCAGTTTGCAGCAAATATCTAATGCAATTATTCTGCATGTAAAGGCTGCTTCATTGAGAGGTTTTTTATTAATTTGTCCAGCTTGCTCAGACTTCATCAGGTGAAGCACATCGCTGATGCTCTTGGGTTCAAATTAAATCAAATTCTTGTTGGTGAACACTAACGTGGCAGCAGTGTAATGCTCATGAATTTTAAAGAATCATGTAGGAGGGATGCTGGGAGTTGAACTTGTAATAGCCTTACCCCTCCACCAGGTGGTGCTACAGCAGCAGGGCGCATCTGTCCAGCAGGCTGACTGCATCTTTCAGGATTTGGCGGTTGCTCTACATCGTCGACATGTACACAGACGCACACATAAAATGAACGTATATGTTTTAAAAAAGTCTGTTAATTGCCAGAAGTTGGTGTACCTCTATTTTCAGGTGGAGGAGCGTCACTTCGAATCTTGCTCCTCTCAAATTCTTCATGGTACTTTATCTATAAAGATTAAAGAGACAAATGACACACTAAAATGACACAATTAAATTACAAGGCTAATTAGGAAAAACTAAAATTACTTAATTACATTAACAGAACTTTGTTTAATGTGTTACACCTTTCTTTCCATTCAAATGACAAGGATCAGGCCATGTTCATGTCTAAAAACATTTATGTTGGTCTTCAAAATAGATTAGATATTCACTTTTATTCCACTGTCTTTTATAAATCAGTTTACATGTAGGAAAAGGAATACAAATCCTCAATGCATTTGACCGTAGAATATTGTCCACCAGGGGACAGAAACACAAGAATGAAGAAAGCCTCATAAAAATAAATTGGTGTGATGGCTCCAGCTAATGGGGGGTGGAAAGAGGCGGGGCCCCTTGTCCTCGACAAACCTCAGGAGGAGGAAACAAACAGGATTATGTGGGAAAAAGCTTGTGGGGAGAAAAAGAGACGGAGAGGAGGTGAAAAAAACAAGCAAATGAAGAAAGAGGAGAGAACCAATGAAAAATAAGATTTTTGCCCTTTTGCAATGCAGCTTATCACCCATCATTCCTTTCTGCAACTATTGCTCTCATGAGAGGAAAAGTGTGTTTCAGTGTGGGTGTGGAAAGCAACTTTGTGTCCACAGCTGAAAGATTTTGACCATATAGGGCAGCTGCTTGCATGGTGGACGAGGAGAAATGTAAAAAATTTGCCTGTGTGTCTCTGCAGGATCGCACTCTGACATCTTTTCCCGTCAAGTCTCAGTTTTGTGTTTTTACTAAAACCATCCGCAAATCTGCCATCTTGACCTGAAGTGGTTCCTGTTATTGTGATGTTTTCCTGTAAACTACGGAGGCTTATTTGATGCGAGCAGACTTGTTGCTGTGGCCATGGCCGACATCTGGCCTTGTCATGTTTTTGTGAAAAAGGAAAAAAAAGTGCTGGGAAGGAAAGCAAATGATTTTGAGATCCACTCTGCGCTTACATTGCTGATCTGGTCTTGTGTCTTCTTCAGTCTCTGCATCTCCGGGGTGTCGGTTACCACGCTGAAGCCTTTCCCCTTGTTCTTTTCAAACTCCTCCTTGTAAAGAGCCTGCAAACACAAGCGATTCCGAATGTGAACCAAAGTACCATTTATTTAAAGGGAGAAAAAGCCGCCTGGTCTTCAGCAGAAAATGGATCTAACAATGCATTTAGTTGTAGCATTTACTGACACATTGTTATAAGGCTGTTATGCTCTTATATTTACAGTTATTACTGTTTTTTAGACCTGGGGAGAAGTGGACTTATTAGAATTCAAAGTTGATTTGGACAGCGTTTGTGGACATTTTCTCAAGAAGAAATTAAAACGCATACAGCAGAAAGAAGTTGTAGCATAAAACCTGAAATGTTAAAGTAGCTTGACTTTGTCAAAAATCTACTTGCTGGTTTGGACAAACGATAATAGTTGCAGTGTTTTAAAGGTGCCATAGAGTAATCGAATTATGTTATAAATGATGTGTAATTATATTACTTCACCTCATGCCGAGTGAAAAAAGAAAGTGAAGTCAAAAAGGAAACTTTGAAACAGCAGTGATCCTTTTAGTCACATGAAAAACCTAAAGGAAAACAGAAATGCAAATACAGCCTTTATGTAAAAGTCAGTGGCTTCTGATTTAAAATGAATAAATCGATAAATATTCAGAAACTGGAATTTGCACAAAATCCCATGTCATAGTACATGAAGGTCATCATGGACTTAACCGACTGGTGTGAGCTGAATCACCTTCCAGTCAATTCAAGAAGAGGCTCAACAGACTAATAAAGAGAGCCAGATCAATCTCTGGCAGTCCCCTGGACCCCATTGAGGTGATAGAGGAGGTCTCTGGTCAATCTTTCCCATCATGGATAACACCTCCCACCCTCTGCATCAGACTGGGGGCTTTAAGCAGCTCCTTCAGTAACAGACTCATCCAAGGTGTAGGACGGAGCTCTGTTGCAGGTCCTTCATAACAAACTCCATCAGACTGTTTAATGCTGCATTAGAATTCTGTTACTGCAACAAACATTTTCATATCTCAGCAGAACTGATGTTTACTGATGTCCTAGCTGCACTTTATGGTCTTTTTTTCATTGCGCTCGTTTACTTATATGGTTAAATCATATCTATTTATCCATATTCACCTGTCTAATAACACCTCACCGCTGCACACCAAACTGGGTGAGGCTGTCTTTATAAATTCTTTTTCTGTTATTTATTGTACATACTGTTTTTTTTGTCTTTGTTTTTATGTTGTCTATTTAATGTCTCTTTTACTTTGTGTTTGAGCTGCTGTTACAGTAAAATTTCCCCAACGTGGGATCAATAAAGGATCTTATCAGAGTATGTGTGGGTTCTTCATCTCCCTCCCATCATCGAAAGACATGCATGTTAGGTTAGGTGACTCTAAATTCTCCCTAGGAATGAGTGTGTGTGTGTGTGACTGGTTGTTTGTCTCCATCTATGTTGGCCGTGCGATGGACTGGTGACCTGTCTAGGGTGTACCTGCCTCTCACCTGATACAATGCTGGGATAGGCTCCAGCTTCCCGCGACCCGTAATGGATTTAGCTGTGCAGACAATGAATGAATGAATGAATGAATGAAGGATCTTATCAGAGGAATCACAAAATGGAGCTGAAGTTTGCCTCATTTCTGCCCAGATGTGGGAACTTCCATCAAGAAAGGTTCAAAGAGAAAATACTTGTAGAACTGAAAATATTGTGGATGTAACTATTTCTTTTTTTTTTTTTTTTTTTAGAATAAGGTCAGAAACTTATAGATTCTGTAAAATAATCCAAGAGTAATCAGAAAGGATTAAATTATCAAATTCAAAATCTGTCATGCAATTTGTGGTAAGCAACTGACCACATATCCCAGTCTCACCCATCTCTGCCAACAAAGCTCTGAGAAAGGTTCAGTCTACTATGTTTATTTCCAAACCAGCTTCATAACAGAACCAAAAAACTGTACCTGCAAAAGGTTGCAGATTCAGGCTCCAAATCTACAAATACATTTTCCTTTTATGCTCCTGATTAATGTTTAACATGGACATAGTGTTGGTCACATGATGATGCTGATACTCTGCATCCTTCTCCATCCATCAACACAAACGTTCAATAAAAGGCTACATTTGTCATTGCTGATTCGGCCACGAGAGCTTCTAATGAGGAAGTAAGAAAAGTGTTAGTCTGATGTCTTATAACGCAAGACATGAGTTCAACACTCTGCACACCATGTTTTTCACAGTCCTTTCACTTTTCTACATCACTCTCACCTGCAAATGGTTGGTTAGAAGTTACATATATATGGATCTGGCTTACATATTTTATGTCAGGGGTGTACAGCTCTGGTCCTCAAGAGCCCCAGTCCTGCAGGTTTTAGATGTTTCCCTGCTCCAACACACCTGATCCAAATGAAATGGCTCTCCTGTTGCCCAAGCATGTTGACCCAATAATCGGATTATGGTGTACTGCAGCAGAAACATACAAAACCTGCAGCACAGTGGCCCTTCAAGGACCAACTTTGGACACCCCTGTTTCATGCTGACCCATGGACTGTGCCCTGCACTAAAAAAATAGTCGAATTTTACAATTCATAGTTGCGAGCTTCGATTACGGTTGTTTAGCAATGATAAATCAAGCATAGCCTGAATGTAGCATGGCATTAAAATAAACAAATGATTAAAAAACAAAGTTCACGTAAAGAAAATTTTCACAAAAGCTCTTGCTGGCACGAGGGTGTAAATACAATTAGTTTAAAACGGGTCAAAGTAAAGTCTAAAAGGACAAAGTCTCTGAACTAAGAGAGAAAAGCTTGAATTATTCAAATGTAAAGGACAAAAGCAGTTTGATGGTCTGCAGTCTTTATAAAACACCAGACGAACATCAGTGATCTGGTCTTCTTTACCCTTTCAACTCCGCCTCATAGACCGCCTGCAAATTTCTTCCCTGCATTCAGAAAACTCATTGTTGAAAATATTTTTCAATCACTTGAGGTTAATTTCTTGTCCCAAAGAGTATTTTTAGCATTAAAATGTCCACATCTACATTACAAGATTAGCTCTTTCATACTCTGTGTGAATGACAAATTCATGTAAACGGAGTCGTGTGTTGATTTAAGAGGCCATTCGTCACAGTTCCCTGTATGTTTAGGCCTTTGGGAAGCACATATTAGCTGCATTAAACAAAGCCAGAATGTTTATTTGAAAGTAAATCTGAGATCCCTGCAGTCTGCACACACACAAACACAAGTGAGTCACGTTCTTGCTATGAGAAGTATGCTGCTCCAGTGAGCGAGCTCTGCTGCAAAGACTTTTATGGTTATAAACAAAGTGGGTTGCTTGGATGAGATGAGAGGAGAGTTTGAGAGAGGAGAAAAAGTTTTTAGTGTAAATTCAATTATTACCTTATAACAGTCACATGGCATAATGAAACCGTTGTTTGGATTACTTTTAACCAAAAATGGAGCCACGCTTGGGCTCCATTTTATTTTGTGTTGTTCCAGTTGGTGTTAAGGATCAAAGGTTTGATATGATTGTATATTTGCCTGTGACCACTGTTACAACGTTACTGGGTGGACAGATCTATCCAAACTCCTACTTTAACATGTGTAATTTTGTAGGTTGACATATTCAGAAAAAAGATGACAGTGATGGACTGCAGAATAACAAAGTGCATGTAGAATATTTACATAAAGATGTCAGACATGTTCATTGGAAAGCCAAATATGGAGATAAAATGGAAATTTAGTTCTTTTGCATTACCAATCCAGTACCACTTTGCTGGAGTAATAAAATAATCAATTTACACTAAATGTTCAGACCCTTTGCTCTGACCTTTTCCCTGTTGTTCACATGCTTTAATGATTTAACTAGAGTCCATTTGTACCTAATCAAATTCATTGGACAGAATTAGAAACACAAATAGCCGCATAAGTCTGAGCGAAAACCATGCCTCTGTGTTTAAAGGTCCCATGTTATACATCTTTTCAATAACTTCATATGGGTATCAGAGGTCCAACAGCATTGTTTTCAAAGTGTATTACCCCATATTCAGCCATTCCAAAAGGAGCTCCAGTGAGCTCGACTGAGAACGGTCTGTTTCTGTGTCTGAACCTTTAAATGTTCATGAGTGGTACCTGTTTACCCCCCTCAATGGAAAAAGGATCTTGCTTTCACTGGCACCCACTTGGTGATTTTAGAGGGTAAGCTCAGCTAGCATGGGGATGTGGGGACGGGTCAATGGCATAATTTGGGACCTTTAAAGGATTGTACAGAACTGAGTCAAGACGCGGATATCGTGAAGAAAAAAAACATCTTTGCAGCTTTGAAATGCCTAAAATTACAGCTGCTTCTTTCTCTCTACAAGTTAAGAACTATGGAAACAACAGACTTCCTAAAAGTGGCCAAAATGAAACATCTGAGATGAAGGGCCTTAGTTGGACCGGTTGCCAATAAGCCAAAGGTCTCCATGAACGCCAAGTTCCTCTGTAAAGTTGAAATAACCTTCCAGGAGGACAACCATCGATGTAGCACTCAACCAAACAGAAGCCATTCATCATTAAAAGGCACACAAAGACCTGCTGGATGTTTCTTAAAGGAACTGAATGACTCTGAGATAATGAGTAAATCCTCTGATCTGACACAAAAGAGACTATTTAGCCATAATTCCCAAAAGTGTGTGGTGAGGAAAGTAGGCACCAAGCATTATCCCATGAATACCAGTAGCCAGGAAAGCATGGGGATGGCAGCGTCATCCTACGGGTTCGACAGACAGGTAATGGAAGAACAGACCTGAGAGGAGGGAAGATGGATTCAGGAAACCACAACACACACTTGAGTGGAAATTCTTTCCAGAGAACTCAGGGTTGTAGGCTACAGCCAAGATTTACATTTCAACAAGACAACTAACATGGCTGTGCGGACGGCTGGAGGCCGGGGAGGCTCAGCCAGACAACCTTTCTGGGTATTGATGTTTAGTGAAGCTGTTCAACCTGGTTAAACTGGAAACACTCGGCAATGAAAATAAATTTGACCAAGCTTGTAGGATGGATAAATCTTTTAAGATTTCTTGACCGATAGTAATCGCATTTTCTACTGATCTCTATTTATAAGCTGCACTATATATTCCACAGGAGTCCTAAACAGTCTTGCTTTTTATTTCCAGTGTGAGCAAAGCAGCTACTGGATGTTGCACTAGAGCAGTGTTTCTCAAACAGGGATGCAAGTCCCCCTTAGGTACGTGAGAAAATGGTTATATCTTTCATCTCTCTCTAAATAAATCTTACTTCTCTTTGTATTATCAGGTGGTCAGGATTACCACACAGATGTGGAAATATACACATTATATATTTTTTATATTTATATATAGACTTAATATTGTTACATATAAAATATCTATCATACACATATCAAACAATATAAAGTTGAAATGTGTAAGTAAATAAACTAAAATGATATAAATGTGTAAGTGAGTCATTAAAACCCTAAAACAAAAGGGAAAATGTAGCGTCTTCATCATTTCTAGATTATTATGCTGGTATTTTACTGGTCCAGCTCACTTGAGGCGGCGTGGCTCAGCAAGGTAGTGCGGTCGTCTTGTAACCCAAGGGTTGCCGGTTCGAATGAAATATGATTCTACAAGGTTGAAAAAAGTTTGAGAACCACTGCCCTTGAGCATTTGAATCTCAGATGAAAATTCATGGAATTAAAATAGAAACTAAACTTGAAGCTTTTTATTTATTTATTTTTTTAGCTATAAGAGCTATTCATCTCCTGGCCTTGTCTCTCTCTCTGCAGGGTGGGTTGTTTAAGCCAAACAAAGTGGTTAATAAAAGTTTAAAACATCAGACTATACTGGAGCAGGTCACATTCTCAGACCAGCTGCCACATCACAGAAGAGGTCTGGTGTAGTCGCTACCTCATCGTCTATTAATGACTACATTACAAACATACAGAGGGAGTCTTGCACACTTAATCAGTTTAGCTGTTAACTAATCTGAATCAGTTTGGGCCGAGAGGGTGGTGGTGAGGGGTTCATAACATCATAAAGGTAGCTGAGCCGCCATTTTGCAACAGACCCTTCCAGGATGAGGAGGTTGACAGTGATTCGGAGGAAGATGTGTCAGTGTGGAAGAAAACACTGATTACAGAGAATGAATATGAGAGATGGAGAGGAACGGGCAGCAAAGCAGATGTTTATCTAAAAGAAACGTGTTATTTGTCCTTCAAACGACAGCAGAGACTAGTTTATAATAAGCATTTAATTATTTATTTTGTTCTGACTGAGAAATTTAGAATTAAGACGGATAATTGCATCACCCATTCACCTGGACGCTCCCCA
>JBAMHW010000024.1:5781178-5792521 GCA_037177495.1 Rhadinocentrus ornatus | reverse complement strand
ATAATATTTTAATATATCCCGTTAAGTCTTCTATAGCAAGTGAATACTTGTGCACCTTTACTTTCACATAACGCAGAACAGAAACATTTGTTGGCACGTACTATTTTTAGACCTTTAACATTGATATACAATTACTATTTCACAACTTAAAGCACCTTAAAACTTGGTGCTTAGACATTCATTATGCACATTCCTGAAGATGTCGTCACTCTACAGAATCCTGAGGCTGAGAAACTCCACTTCTGTCTGGAGCATCATGTTGTGCTTTACGGCACCGTGCCACAGGCTAACAACTGAATATCAACACGCCGGCCATTTTGAATGCACACACATCTGATTCAGCAGAGAAGCCCAAGAGGACATTATTGCAAGAAGTGAAGAATAGAAAAAGCAAGAATAAACATCTGGTTGATTTCTACTGGCTGGAGAGTGCTCAGGAAAAAGACCGGATTCAAGATGGATGCCAAATAAGTAATGAAGCGCAAGTAAGTAAGTAAAAACATTTAAAATGCATTTCTACAGTTTCTACAGAGTTTCTCTAATCTTTGATGTTCTTTTTATAAATGATCAATGATGTTTCTTCATGATTACAGTAAGAAAACGATTAGAATGAACTACATCACTTGAAAGAGAAAACCTGCATTTGAGCTACTCATGGATCATGTATGTAACTTGTACTGCGTCATGCTGAATAGTTTTTATTTTATCCAGAAATATTACTGATAATTATTCATTTTTTCAACCTGCTGGAAATTAACTGACAATGAAGCGAAGCTTTCTGTGTAAGTCAGCGTTGTATTTTTTAATATTTTCCTGAATTTTGTTTTCCTTTCACCCGTTCTGCTGTCTGGTTAGCTCATTTGGTAGAGCATCAGTCTCCCATGTGGGGGACCAGGGTTCAAATCCCCCAGGGGACGAACATTAACACCTTCCAGTTGGGTCCTTAGGCAAGACTGCCTAACCATTGTAGGTCGCTTTGGATAAAAGCATCAGCTAAATGATTGTATTGCTTGGCTAATTGAAACTAATTAAATAAGTATCTTACGTTTTCTGCAGTTAATGTGACATTTATGTCAGTCCGTACTAGACGTCAAACATTCTAATATTAAGGTCCCACTCAGAGATGGCAGGAATCACATGATCTCTGTCTGTTCACACTTCCTTTATCACTTCCACACACCGCTGCTTCTCCTGCCGGTCTGTGTTTCGGACGGTAATGTCTACTCATGACAGGGCAAGGTTAACTCTGATAACGTGACCAAAAACCTCCAAATATAGAAGCTTTCAGGTCTCATTTTCATACACGTTTTTCAAGTTCCTGAATGTGACTCTCTTAATGATTTTAGAATAATTAAAAAGACGTTAACGAAGAACCAGATGCCGTCTTGCTGTTTCATGTGTTGAGTCATTTTTATCCAGCAGAGTGATGTGTGGTGTAAACACTTACATACTGCAGTAAGGTTTCTTCTCAAAGCCTTTGTAGTTTGTCATGCTCAGGGCCATCTTGCAAACCTCACAGCTGAAACAACCTTTGTGCCAATACTGCAGGAAAAAAACGGCATAAAAGTTCAACACTGCTCTTTCTAAACCACAGATGTTCTGCTGATCGGTTTCTCCCATGTCGGAACTGATTGAGGGCCATTAAGAGATGGTGACAGTCCAAAATAAGCATATTGTAATATTTGAAGCGTGTTTAAACCTGATCACCATGTATGGGTGTAGTTCTGCTGCAGCTGTAGCTTGGTTTACAGAATGTCTTTACATTTTTCAAATGTCAGTATTTACAGGACTGTGCAAAAGTCTTCAACCTCCACTGGGTTTTACATTTTGCTTTCAAGGAGTCAGACTTTCTTGCAATCTTTGAAAGCTGTCTTGAGCATTATTTCTTCAGGTCTTGCAAAGTTTTCGTTTGGACACTGGTTGCTTTTTCACCTATTTCCAGTCCAGTGCTTTAACTGACCATTTTAGTGGTGGTGTTGTGTTTGTGTAGCTAATTAATTAACCCAGGATTCATAAAAACATAAAAAAAAGCACCTAAATCAATGGATGTACCTATATAATGTCTACACATAATATTCGATCTGGCAAAAGACCAATTTTAAAAAGTATCTTTAGGAACTTTGTTACTAGCTGCCTGTAACAAAGATGCATCACTTTTGAAATAGTGACAGCATCAGTGATGATGGAGTGATGAATCCTTCCCATAGCCCGGATCTCAACGTTGTCAAAGCAAATCATGCTGACAGAAAACAGAAAAAAAGGCAGCCAACATCCAAAGAAGGGCTTTGAAAAGTTCTTCGTGAAGCCCAAAGAACTATTTCAAAAGACTACTCAGAGAAATTGCAAGAAGCTTGTTTTAGAGGGTTCAGATTAGAGCTGGGCGATATGGACTAAAAATAAAAGTCCACTGGTAACTAACTAAGGAAAAAAATCCCGATTTTTATAAAAATAAATCTCCAGAAATTAAATTTGATTTATCGATTTTATCGATTAATCGCCCAGCCCTAGTACAGATTGGTTTGTTTTAATAATTAGCTCCACCTTTTGCACAGTGCTTAACTGTAAATGATTGTGTATTATCTGAACAATTAATTACAACCTGTCATAAAAAAAAAAGGGATCATCTTTTGCCTTATTCAGTAAACTTAATGGTGCTATCAGCTTCTCAGAAAAGGTCAGAAATTTAATTAAATAGAAAGACAAAAACTATACAGAAGTCTCTTTGCCAAAAATGTGTCCTTAAATTGAATAAAAGAATTCTTTTTCATTATCTGATTATTCTCACATTATTAGTTTGCATCTAAATAAGAAGCCACAGGCTCTTGCACAACTCCTGGAATCTATTCCCCTCTATTCTTTACTGTTCTCATCATTTTCAGTGTTAATGATTGTAAATGTCCTGGACTGAGTGCAAACACAGTCATCACATTTTCTACGTTTGCACGACAAATAAGATTGAACCACATTAGATATTTTTGAAAATTAAGTTATTTTTGGATAATTTCAAACTTGGTTAAAATTGGTACATATGCATTAACTTACCTTATCAAGGCAGTTTATCTTCTCTGTTGGATAAACTGGTTTATTGCATCTCCCACAGGATGGATTCATGATGGAAACTTTGGAGCTCAGAAAATTTTCGCACCATCAAACAGAAAAGTTCAGAAAAAATCGTTCAGAACTAAAGCATGAGCGAGGCGAACTACAGGGAGAACAAACGTCCTCCTGTTCCCCTTTAGGCATTGGAGTAAATGTGCGGACGGAACATCAAGGCGAGGAGGAGTCAAGTTTTCAAGATACCTTCACTTGTCGTCGTAAATAGGAACATTAGCTTATTTCTACGCTTTTTTAATTACCAGATGAATCTTAAACGAGCATCCAGACTGTCTAATCATGAACTAACTCATTTGGCATTAGCAGTGGTTTTAAAAATAGTATTACTGTTTCATTTTTAATTCATTTTTATAACCCTTTTATGTGAATTTATGTTTGAATCTTTAAAATAAGCTAAAACTTTTAGGAAACATTCTGATATTTAGGGTATGTGTTTAATCAGTTTTTACGCAGCACATGAACACTGAGTGGATCGTTATTAACCGTAAATGGAGTATCTTCACACACAGCGGTTCTACTATAGGACTCCACGAGCACATATTAGCATGTGATGGTGAGGGGAAAAACAAAACTGTAAGCACAATGTGACGGAACATAGCTTTGACACAACTTTTAGCATGTAACACAGCTTTAACCGTTATTAGGAAACCTAACTAACATGTTAACAAAAGCAAAGGCGTTTTCTAAGTAAGCGGCATTGCAAACTGCAGAAGAGATAGCTTGAAAAGTGGAGGTTGAAATGGCGTCCTGTTCTGTTCATTACAAGCTAAAAAGCCATCTTGTTTTTACCGTAAACAACTGCTAAAGCTTTATTTGGACCAGATAATATGTAACAGTACAAGTTTTAAATAAAGAAGAACCACAGAAAAATAGAAGAGACGACTGCGCGCGGCACTACTTTCTACCTTTAAATATACAAGGTCTTCGCTACGTAGCATCACGGGGGTATAGCTCAGTGGTAGAGCATTTGACTGCAGATCAAGAGGTCCCCGGTTCAAATCCGGGTGCCCCCTTGTTTTGTGCATTATATATATTTACGTTAAAAACACTAAAAAGAAAGCCGACATTTGAACGGATGGCAAATAGTTCTGTTAATTAGGAACTATGTCAAACTATGACGTTTCGTTTTATGTTATTTCTCTTAATCGCCTGCACTTTCACACCATCCGTTTCACACATTTCCAAACTTTATTCCACCCGACCAGTTTATGTTTCAAAGCGGATATCGACGTATAAGTAAATATTTGGGATAATATATGTTGATATTTTTTATTGATAATTTTTTTAATTATAATTTTTCTTTTCGTGGGAAGGTATATTGCATTCCATCTGCTTGCTATTTAGAGACCAAGAAACTTCCAGTCACTGTGGTCGGTGTATATATTGTGTGTCCAATATCTTTAAAAGCCCATTTGTAATTATTAATTACGTGTAAAGCCTTTAATAATGGGTGTTTTCACAGGTTCAGCAGTAGATATAAAATACTATATATAAAGCTGCCAATAACCTTGTATTCTATTTTTATATTCCTTTCTAGCGTTTCCACGTACACCTGATATGAATTAAGTGTCTTGATGTAATTAGCGCCATCGTGTGGCCGTACTCATGTATAACCACAGCATGGATCATTGATCATTCATAAATTACACTCACGATTAAGTATTAATGTGCAAATGAGTAATAAGGGCATTTCTTAAATATTTGAGTTAATCCAAAATTATTAAAATGGAAGCGTGTTTCCTTTAAAACACATTACAGTAACTGATATGATTTACACTTTCCAAGCTATATCTTGATCAAAGATTATCCAAAACTATGTCAGATTTATCATCCAACGTGAGATTAATATCCACACTGACCACCAGCTTTTATTAGAAGATATTTAAACAGAAAGATTCAGAGAAAACTTTCATAACTGGATTAATCTAAAATTCATCCATACAATATTTCTCAACAGAAGTCAGGAGGATCATTATATTCACTATCATTTATTTAGCTAGATATCTGTCGTAGAGAAGTCCACACAACATTTTTATGAACCATTCAACGCTTGCGTAGAAGTTTCATGAGACAGAAAAAAACCCAACTAAATGAAATGGATAAAAACAGAAACACGTGGTTAAGTTGAGCTGTACATTGGTTTGCAGTATGAAGGCTTGTTTGATTCATTCCCTGACAGCCCCTTGCACTGATAGGATATGGGCAGCTATTCATTCTTTATTTCTGTACTGTCCACTTTCTTTTGACCTTCCAACCATTCGGATACCCTTTAGATAATTTGGATGGGTAATGACAAGCATCAAAAGACACAGAGAAAGCTGGCAAGAACTACAAGAGCAGTTACAGTAAACACTCACCAGCCACAAAGGTTGGAATAAGGGCATCTTGTGTCAATGATCAGCCTGAACGTCTATATTCTTTAACCATTACATTCCTCACAATGGTGTGCTCTCTTCTTCTTGTTAAGTTCTTTAAGTCCAGGACCCTTAGCAGCACTGTTCAGCTTCGATAAAACCCTCCTTCTCATGACCCCCGAGCTCAACTTCAGCGTAGCTGGAGTGGCAGCCCTGGTTGCGGAACTTCATGGAAGGCCAGTAGTTATTAGTGCGTCGCTAAAAAGAGACAGCAGACAAGCATGTGGGAACATGCAACATATATTTAAGGTGTTAACTCTACAGAATGGGTGAACATGTGGTGTGCTGTATTTATTTCTCACCTGCATGAGGTAGAATGGTGGAGCAACTGTGGGATGGGTGTTGATGTAGTAAACAGCCAGTAAAGTCAAAGCTACAAGCAAAGCTAAAGCAGCCACAACACCTGCTATGATGGCTGTGTTCTCTGTTATCCCCTGGTGGTTCGGAGGAACTATCTCTGAACCTGCAAGGAAAAACACTTTCAACCAAAATTTAAAAATGCTTTTTAAAACTGTTTCAATGAGAAACAACCTTGATGATACAAAAATGATGGGTCTGATGCTCTGAAGGCAGCAAGTGGCTCTTTTTTTTTTTTTTTACAACTTAATCATTTATTTAATATTTCATATTAAGCGAAATTAGTACAATTTATCAGTCATTTATTGAGAACTGGCTCTTTAAAGGTAGCCAAGGAACCAAATCTTTAAAGAGTCTATGCCCCATCACTAATCTCAACACACTCACCAGAAATTACACTATAATTTCACAATCTAAGGCTAAAAAGATGAGATGGCATTTTAGTAGGTAGTTGTTTTACGATGTCTAGTTTCATGTTTTTTTGTTAGAAAATGTGACCAGAGAATTAATCCTTTAAATTTAAATTTTTAAATTTCATACAATAGGTTCTGAAACCTATTTCATCACCTTATGGTAAACGTTTTGCTCAAAATCTTGTTGTATACGAGCTGATTCTTGTCTTCTGCCCCCTGGTGAATATATTTTGCACTTAATAATACTGAGACATTAAGATATAATAAACCCTGCTAAATGCAAATTATTTACTTATTTTCACATTTTGTTAAAGGGCAAAATATAGACTTAAGTAAAAGAATATTCTGCCCATTATTTGTTGGGACAGGCTTTAAAAGTTTAAACTGTGTAGTCTGTGACAGTAAACATTTTCCTATCCCTAACAGCCACGTACATACATGTAAACCCTAACCGTGTAGTTTCAACTCCTAATTACAACCATTACCTGGTGGGAGTGAAGCAGATAAGAACTGCTGGTAGTGCAGTGGAAGAAGAAAAGAAATGTGGAAAAGATTGTGTAGATCGCATTTGTCCATAACTGGAACTTCACAAAGCTAGAAATGGTTGCAAAGGTGTATACAGTTTTCATCTAGCAGAAATCTTCTGATTTTTTTTTTTCATTGGAGAGTGACCTTAGTGCCCATTGCAGGACTCTACATGATGAAACCACATCAATTACTGGTCAGTTGAAACGTCAGCAAGTGATTAAACTTTGTACAGACGTTGCACCATCTGTATGGCCGAGGAGAAGCTTTGTCAGCATGTCTTTATCATCTGTGAAACTCACTCCTAGTGACCGGCTGTTCTTCGGCCTCTGCTAGAGAAGATGTTGGACCTGGGAACGAGTGGTTGAAGGAGCTCATAGATCCCCCAGGAAGCACTGGGTTGTAGTCCTCACATGTGCCTTTAGCCTGTGTGAATACACACAGGAACAAAAGAAGTGATGAGATAGCTGCTCGCCTATCTGTAGCTGTATAAATCGGCAGTGTGTCTCACCTCCTCAGGGCAGTTGTAATCTAGCCAGTCTTGTCTGTGCCGGTCGATGCCGTCAGAACATCTGAAACTCAGTTAGAACAAAATGAGAGCAGGCAAACTCGTTGTGCTTCATAATGCAGCAGATCAAGTTTCGTCTTACCGTTGGAGTGTGTTGCACCAGCCACAGTTAGCTGTCAAGTTGGATGTTAGGCAGAGATCACAGGTTGCGTGCTGAAGACAAGCTGGAAGATTCAGATTAGCAGTATTCTGTGTTTAGATGAAGGTGAATAATGAAGCTGAGCTGTCAAACAAAGGCCAGTTTGGAACAACACTTACTTGGCAGAGGCGTGAACTCAAAGGCAGATCCACTGACGATCATCGTGGTGTCAATCTCAACACGATGATATTCATAGATTGTACGCCGTTTTGAATCTTCAGGACAAGGGTGAAATATGAGTCAGTAATCAAGTTGTGTTTTTTAAATGTTAAAGTTCTTATGCAAACTAAAAAAATGGATAAAGTCACAAATGTGACTGAGATCTACTTAAATTGACCTGTTTGAGAGAAAGCAAGTTTAAGTGCTAAACTTTGCTGGTTGAAAAGTGTCACACTCATGATCAGACAGATAGATGGTGGATGAAGCTGTGCTGGGGAAAACTGTACTCTGACAAAATTTTTAAAGCAAAACTGACCTACGAGCTGTGAGACAGGGTGGAATGCCATGAAAGCATCAGACAAACCCACTTTGACTGGATGCTCTGTGGAATTAATTTTCACCACTGGTACAGGGATCTGAAAAACAGCAGTTCATTCTTACTGGGACAGAAGAAGAACACAATCTGAAGCCTGACTTGATTCTACAAATTTAAAAAGATAATTACAACCTCAATACTAAATACTAAAAAAGTTGGAGAAATGTGTAAAATTTAAAAAAACTGAATGCAATGATTTACAAATCTTATAAACCAATCTTTTATTTAGAATAAAGCACTAAAAACATATCAGAAATGTTCAGGCAGGGCAACAAACGGCTGGAAAGAAAATGCTTCTAAACAAACAGAGATAAAGGAACATGTGGCAACTAATTGGGTTAAATGGAAGCAGGTCAGTAAAATGCAATAGAGCACCTTAAAGAGGCAGAGTCTCTCAGAAGCAAAGCTGAGCAGGGGTTCATCGCTCTGCAAGAAACTGCTTCTGCAAAATGTTACTCAATGTATATATGCATATTTCATCATCTATGTTCTATGTTATAATAGCAATGGAGTATGGGAATTGCAGATCTCTTTGTCCAAGGGACAAGGCCAAAAATCAGCAGCAGATGTGATCTTCAGATCATCCACCCATCCATCCATCCACCCACCCAGGCATGATTCTGTCATGAAAGAACCACACAGGCTCAGGAACATTTTCAGAAATCCTTGTCTGTAAACACATTTCAAGGTAAAACAAATTTATTTGTATAGCACATTTCATGTATAAGACAAAATGGAAGCGCTTAACATAAAACATTAGAAGCGTTACAGTAAGGCGCAGAAGAAACATTAGAAAGTATATAAAGGAATGTAAAGAGAAATCAACACATTGCAAAAATCATAATAATATCATATGAAATAACTAAATTAAATAAAAATGATTTAAACCAAGCAACAGTCTAGATAAGTCTAAAGATATGGAGCAGATTTCATGCTTAGGCGCATAAGAAGTGTCTACATTTGGTGAAAGTTTCATCTCCACTGGCAGTTTGTTCCACTTGTTTGCAGCACAACAGCTAAATGCTGCTTCTCCATGTTTAGTCTGGTCTAGACTGGCTGACCCTGAGTCCTTGGATCTAAGAGCTCTGCTAGGTTTATATTCTATGATCATTTCACAGATGCATTCTGGGATTAGCAGACCGTGCTGTTCACAAATACAGGATCAAGCTCTGACATGCGAAGAAGAAGCCATCCATGTTTCAGAGACGCTGATGCTTTCTCTGGGCCAAAGCTCATTTGAAGAAGCTCATTTAGTCAAAGTGGAAAACGGATTTGTGGTCAGATGAATCAGAATTTTAAATTCTTTTCTTGCTGTGTTTACTTCTGAAGAGGAGGGGGACCAACCACCTCAGTTTGAAAGCCTTCATCTCTGATGGTATGGGGATATATTAGTTTCATGGAACTGGTAACCTGCTCATCTTGAATGGCACCATCAATGCAGAAAGCTATATATTGCTTTAACATCAACATACTGTTATACAGATTTTTGCGGAAAAAAACAAGGAACGGGTGATCAACTTCAGGGTTAGACCCGTGCCCACCCCAGTTCACACGAGGGATGCTGCTCTGGAGATCGTCCCACACATTAAGTTCCTGGGAGTTCATGTAGCCAATAACCTCACCTGGTCCCTGCACACCTCCTCCACTGTCAACAAGGCCCACCTGTGTTTGCACTTCTTGCAGAGATTGGACGGTTCACCTCCGCCCAACAATTCTCCCCACCTTCTACAGAAGCACCATTGAGATTGTGCTTAGCAGCAACATCAAGAGCAGCAGTGCCTCAGACAAAAAGTTACTGGGGAGGGTGGTAAGAGTGGCCAAGAGGATTATTGGGGTCATGCTGCCACGTTAGGACTTTCTACTTTTGTTTGTCATGAAACCTCCAATATGACTCAGCAAAGTTTTATATCAGGCAAAACTGGTCCAGCTGGTCTCTTCAGTTTGCAGACTGATATGAGGAGGGGATGCAACACAATGGTAAACATGGCCCTGTCACAACTTTTTAAAACGTTACTGTCAAATTCAAGATGATCTGACTTTTTAATGAAACAGCAACCTTTAACACGGATTCTATGTTCTGTTTTGAATAAAAATAAACAAATAAGTGATTTGCAAATCGTTGCATTCTGTTTTTGTTTGCATTTTGAACCATTTCCAACGTTTTGGGGAATTGTTTTATAGGTAAAAGACAGAACTTACATCTCTATAGTTGAAAACAATGCTCCCATTACTGTGGAGGGCTGCCTGAAAAGTAAAAGGTCCTTCATCCTCTCGGTCTTTTAGCCGCACCTTGTCCCACTGCACTACAAATAGATCACCTGGACAGAGCAGGATAAAGAGGCTGGTAGGTAAAGATGATCAAGGGGCTTCCCAATATTACACGTTTCACAGAGAGATTCCTACATACCATTGTCCGAGTACTTCACTGTTGAGTTTTTGGAGAAGCTGGGGTCAAAGTTGGCCATAAGGGGAGCGATGTACTGCGTTGCAGTTAGCATTCGATGTGTAATCTCACCCATGAAGATAAAACCTATTTATGGCAACAGGTAGAAAAAAAATAGGCTCAAATCTCATTATTCTGATCATTTGCAAGGACCAACTTATTATCTTGTGATGAATAATAGTGCAGCACTGTAACAGTGAATGAATAAATGTAACTTTTTCTGGGATGTTTTCTTCATTTAAAACTAATACAGGACATTTTCAGTTAATGTGATTTGCTAAGTATGAACATTTTCCCAGGATAAAGCAATATGTCCCTTAGTATACTTATAAATGTCCAGTTTTAAAACCATAAAAGAAGCCATTAAGTGCTTCTAAGATATCAAATAATGTAACGTGCAGCTCACCTCCTGTTGCTACAATGACTTGTCTTAATTTGTGACCATAAAAGGGGAAATCAAAAGAAAGAGCCACTCTCTGTGAAAAGAGAATAAGTATCAGACATGATACTGGTGTAAAGGAGATTTATGCTTCTAAATGAAATCACTCATCTCACCGCTGCCTGTCGGTGTGTATTGGACAGGATGCCGTGGATTCTTACTGGACTCCTGTGCAAGTTGCTCAGATCTACCCACAAGCTTCCAGTTTTTCTGTCTGTGGGACCAAAACTCTGCCATCTGTAGTATTTCTGGGAGTCCTCCTGACAGAAAAACAACAGTCATTAAAAAAAAGGGTTTTTAAAATACGATTATAGCTAAAATATTTGTAGAAATTTTGAAATATTTTCTGGAAATTGAATTTGTATGCTTAATAATAATAATAATAATAATAATAAT
>JBAMHW010000024.1:5750292-5763340 GCA_037177495.1 Rhadinocentrus ornatus | reverse complement strand
ATATACAAACAGCTATAGATATAAAAACAGCTACAGATATACAAACAGCTACAGATATACAAACAGCTACAGATATAAAAACAGCTACAGATATACAAACAGCTATATATATAAAAACAGCTACAGATATACAAACAGCTATATATATAAAAACAGCTACAGATATACAAACAGCTATAGATATTTAAACAGCTACAGATATATAACAGCTATATATATAAAAACAGCTACAGATATACAAACAGCTACAGATGTCTCCTTAACTTTGCATGATGTACAATAAGGTTACGATCTGCTTTATTTATAATGAGACATAGAAAATGAATTTTTGTTTTCTTGGTTTGCCATTTTATAAAAACATTAGATTGAGCTGATATAAAAGTGGTGTAACTTAGTAAGTTACTCTTTAAGAAACTATAATTATTTGTTTAGACCTCACTCGTTATTTCTGTTTATGTTCACAACATCTGTTACAGTTGAATTTCTTCCCCAAATTGGAAGGGCTTTTTATTCTGCATTTGTCATTAATAAAGATACTAAAATAATTTATGACAAATGTATTGACACACATGGATAAGTAACCTATTTAACAGGACACTACCCAGCTATTATCTGTTCCCCCTCCACCATCTGTTTTACTGACAACAGCCCATCCAGTAACAGATTTTCTTGTGTATTTTTTAAAGGATTTATAGTCACACACCAGTTATCTTCTTTCTTGAATACCCCTGCTCTGTACTATAGGCTGTATAGTGTTAAAAGTAGTGTTTTCTTTCTGATTATGTTTTCTCTGTGAAGGGAGGCAGACTCCTCAAACCCTCCAGCATTCATCTGCCTGTGGGGGGTCTAGGTCCATTACAATGGACAGAAATCAGCCTGCCTATTGTTTGTGTTGGTCCTTAATTGCAAGACCCACATCTATGTTGATTCTGACAGTTTGCACATTCATTACGAACGTCATTAGCAGAGTCATTATCACTGGGAGGACATGTTGAGGACTGTTTGTTTTTATCTGCTGTTGGCACCGAGTAAATAAAAGGGGGACATCTTGCTGTAAATACGTATGAAGAACAACAATAAGTGTTTGTGAGAACATGATAATGGGTTGCTGTGGGAGTTGTTTACACTGCAATTCGGATGCTGCGCAATCCAAAGCTGCTAACTGCAGGAAGAAGATAAAAGTTTCTGGCTCGAAATATCATCTTTTTTTTTAACATCTAAGTCTTTCTGCTCATTGTCATAAATACCCCTTATAGTACTGTAAAGTAAACGAGTTAGAATAATTAAATCATCCAGGACCATGACACTTTCTTATTTGCATACACTAATTGCTCATACTTACCACTAATTATGTCATTAGTCTGTGTTAGCCTGTTTTGATAAGGACTACCTGGCAAAGAGAGACAGTAGGTGCAGACTCTGCAATATCAGTGTGTCCGATCTGTCTGCTATTAGCAACATGTAAATTACTAATAATAGTTTAGCCAACTCAGTCTGAGAGTTGATGAAATAGTGAATGCTAATATTAGGAATGCCAGGTGGGGATTTAGTTATAATTACTGACTGTTTAATTTCTCATATATTTTAGTTGTACAATGGCTTGCAAAAGAATTCAACATTTTTGGCATAATTCACATTTTCTTGCGTTACAGCCAGTCTGCTGCACAACATCAAGAGGCACCACCTAGCAAGCAATGCTATGAAGACATTGGAGCTCTCTAAACAGGTCAGGACCAAAGTTGTAGAGAAGTACAAATAAGGGTTGGGTTATGAAAAGAATCTGAATGTTTGATAGTCTAAAGGAGAATCATCATTACATAAAATATGGCACCACAACAGAACTCCACCAGAAAGGAGGACATTAATCCACCGAGGGGTCTGGCTCGGGGTGGAAGAGCACTTTTTGGGATTTAATTTGCATTTCCACAGACAAAAACCGGGGAGGGTGCAAAAATATCTTATCTGAGCTGTCGTACTTTTTCAGGACTCTTCCGTTGGGGTCCCAGTCTGCCCGAGCTAAATGGTAGAGCTTGACACACTGCAGTCCACTGACTGGTTGAAAGGTAAAAAGAAGGAAATGCTGGAGCTAAATATGAAAAAATTCTTGAGAGAAACCTGCTTCAGTTTTCCAGAGATTTGTGTGTGGGATGGAGTTTAACCTTACAGTAAGGTTGGAAATGGACTCCAAGTAACGTCTTCATGCTTTAAGGAGAAACATTGAATGTGTTGTAACACCACAGACATCAATCCAACTGGACATCTGTAACATCTAGATTGTTTTGCTGTACTCCTTCAGAACTAGTCCAACGTGAAGGAGCTGGACCAGTTTTGCTTTGAAGAATGGAACAAAATACCACTGGGTAGTTGTGCCAAGCTCATGGAGATCACCAAGAATATCCATTTTCTCTCCAGGTTTTGATGCAGGGAAATTTACAGGGAGGTGAATACTTTCTCAAGGCACTGTAGCATGATGAAATCATAAGGGTTTACTGTTACGGCTACATATTTCGTATGATATCTTTCCATATCAGTGAAGGTTTGTGGGAATGTAACCAATACAAAGGCAACAAAAACAGTCTGATGCACAATGCTCTGAGAAAGCGGCAATGTGTTGCCAATGAGTGATGCTGGTTTGCAGTTTGGATGTTTATTGGCTGACTGGAATATAGAGACAAGAGACAAAATGCTTGTATTATATATTAATTGATTTCAATCAAATATAAATAACAGTTACATCAGCAGTAGTCTGTATAAAACACAAATTCTACAATAGGAGGGTTTTGGAGATAAAGTTTCACCTTTGTCTATTTATTTACCTTCTTTTTTTTTTTAATTGAGCTTTAGGTTTGGCTTTTTTCTGTGTCAAATGACATAAACTACAGATGGCCTGGCCATGTTGCAGCACGCTGTGCATGTTCATATAAAAAAATAAAACATTTCCAGTTTAAATAACAGCATGCCTGTGAGAAGAAGCCTAAATGTGATCCATGTGTGATTGCAGCAACTGTTTAGGTTGACCAGCTTCAACTAGGAGGGAACAGAGAATACCTGAAAATTTAAATTATTTGGAAATGACATGAGCATGCAGAGTTGGGGATAAAATCAATTTTTAATTATAATAAAATAAAAACCAATTGCCAGAAAGATACGTACAGAAACGAGTCTTTGTTTTTACCCAGAGAACTTTTCTCCTCTGGAATCACAGCTTTTTCCCCGTGAGAACTAATGGCTGATGGTAATTACATTTAATGAGATCACGGGGTCGTCCGTGGGGTGCACTTCTGCAAATTGCTCACAGCGTGAGATTTGAAGTAGGATAGAGTCGGTGGGGGGGGGGCAACACAACAGTCGAGGTCGGGGCCAGGAGTGTTTGCCCAGTGTTTGGGGGGCCAGGACCTTCCATGTCAGTGCCCGTCACTCAGTGAGAAATGAAACATGTCAGGCATTTGTCTGCTTTTGTCCTCCTCGTTTGTTTGTCTGGTGGAGATAACCACATAGAGGTGATGCTTTTCTTGGCTCCATTGTGTCAAACTGTTGTCACTCCATCCATCCCCTCCCTGCCCCATCTCCCCTCCATTCTCTGCTCTGTGGCTGGTCATTTTGCCACTATTTTCTAGCTGTGGGGGGTAACTCAGGCAATTTAGTTAATCCATTAACAACTAATTGTCTCCTCCTACCCTGTTGCTTGGACAAACAAGCTAGTGGGGGGAAGTCAAGCTCAGTTGACCTATAAAAGTCATGCTGGAAGAGGAGCCAATCAGTGTCACTGCATTCATCCCACGAATCCTGACTTACTAGACTTTCACTGGAACTTTTAAACCTTTGTTGGGAGAAATTATTTCTTCTCTCTGTAAAGCACTTGGTTTTCCATCAGGCCTAGAAGATGTTGGGGAACCTGAAGCTGGTCTGCTTGTTTCTCTGCGTCTCCTGGACTGAAGCTCGCATTTGGGCCTGGATGCTCAACATGCCCCACAGCCCTCCCAAAGAAGGAGCCAAAGCACTTCGAGAGAATACCCCTGTTGCCAAAGCACTCACGGTAAGAATCTGGATACTCTGCATTAAAAATATGCTAGTTTTTGGTTAACTGAAACATTTTTCATAACCTGTTGAGAAAACATTGTGTAAAGTTGTTGAATAATACTGAATGATATATTCACCAGCTATGCTTTCGTGCATGACATTTTACTTTCACATAATAAGAAACCCATATATATTCCTCAATTTCTTCAGGCTGTATGTGACCACGACAGAGCTTGTGGACGTGGTTTCTCATGCGATCGACACTTTGGTTGTTGTGTGCCTCTGCGTGGAGAGGGCCATTACTGTCGCAGGGATGCACAGTGTGTCCGCGGACTCAGCTGCATGTTTGGAAAGTGCCACCGCAGCATCCCAAATGGACAAGAGGGTAAGTCTGTTTTTCCTACTTTTTCTCTCTTTTTAAAAAAATTATCTCCAACACTTTGTCTTTATCATTTTAGAAATGGATTAATTTGGGTTTTGCTTCATTTTTAGGGTCCAGGTGTAAAGTTGACAGGGACTGTGGGGCATCCATGTGTTGTGCCCGGCATCATGGCGAGCAGGTGTGTAAGAGGCGACTTATGCATGGTGAGAGTTGTTATGTGCCTGACGGCGGCCTGGCATTCAGCATCAACCAGATTTGCCCTTGTGATGAGGGCCTGCTGTGCCGTGAAAAGAGTGGACCACTACGAGGAGAGTAAGTACTGCACACATATATATATATATATATATATATATATGTGTGTGTGTGTGTGTGTGTGTATATATATATATACACTCCCCAAACATTTCTTTTTTTGTGGTGAATAAAAGAAAGTTTTGTGAATGTTGTCTGATCATGCAGGTGAGCCAACGTAACACTTTGGGCTGTGGTCCTGTTACACATCACTATTCCACCATGCAAAGCACACAGAACATGATATGTTTATGAAAGTTGAAAAAAAAAATAAATGTGCATGCCATTGGTTCACTTTAGGGACAAATAAGAAACCAACAAGTGCTAATTAAATTCCAATAAACCATCAACAATCATTTCTATAATCAACCAAATGCTTAAAACCTTACTCATTCAATAGGACAAATGGTTCCATGTCCACTATGTCTCAGTATTATGTTTTCATTTTAAGCACTTCAAATTGACAGGTGTACTGATTATTTTTATTTATTTAATTGATAAATAAAAGCTGACTTCTGTTTCCTTGCCTTTCAGGAGGGATTTTATCAACCAGCCAGAACGAACAAGCTGGACCTGCCAAGTGCCCAAACTTTAACATCGGGAAAATTGTTAAAGCTATTTATTATGTGTGAATGATACGTATAAAGAAATGTATGTTTTCAAATTTGCTATCTCATAATGCCATTAGAGTTTATTATTAAAAGTTCATTGTGTAAATTTTGACTAAAGCACTACTTTGTGTACCTTGGCTCAACAAAGCTTATACAAAAGTTTCCTTGTGTGTTTGACTGTGTCTATAAATGTCTATTCCTGTTCAGTATAAAGAATAAAAAGAAATGTCCACAAGGAAAAGCTCTCTCATTTAAATTTCTGATAATGAAGTTTTTTATTATAATGAAGAGTAAGACCCATGGTGTGAGGTATATAAGGTAAAATAGTAAAAAACTAAAAACTAAAAGATATTTTAGATAGCCCTGTGATGGACTGGTAACCTGTCCAGGGTGTACCCTGCCTCTCACCTGCTAAAATACTGGGTGAGGCTCCAGCTTCACCGCGACCCTTAATTGATGAAGCAGTATAGATAATAGATGGATGGATATTTTAGATAGGTACGTCACATACACTGAAGCATTTACCTGCACAGAACTGCAGATAAAAAATGCAAGGCGAGGCAGTTTATTTGTACAGCACATTTCATGTACAAGACAATTCTGCTTTACACAAAACAGGGAAACATTACAGCAAGGTGCAGAAAAATAAAGATAAGATAAAGAAAAAAAGTTAAGATTTCAGTGTAAAAGAACCATCTGCAGATCTGGACTCCTAGTAAGAACTATTGAAACGCAGCAGAGACCAGGGTCTTCAACCTGGATTTAAATAATCAGCTGATCTGAAGCTTTCTGGGAGTTTGTTCCAGACATGTGGAGCATGTGTAAGAGGCAACATGAAACAAACTATTATATTTATCCCAATCTAACTCTAGACTAAACAAGTCATTCTTTGGCTGTCTGTTTGTTCACAGATCAACCAAAACTCTTTAGAGTCTGTTTAGAGTTTGTTACTGAAAAAAATTGGGTGTTGTATCCCTTTAAAGCTCCAACTGGACCACATGAACACGGGCAGTGTTTCTCTTGGAGCACGTTTCTTGGATCGGAGACAGCAGTTACATAATACGAAGGAATCTTTCAACTCCTAATTGTTAGCATCAGCAGACGCTGTAATGCTAGCTACCTCTGTGCCCGTTTTCAGATCTGTATCTACTTCAGTCTAATTGAGAATTCCCCTGTCGCTCCATTTAGATGCAAATTGTATGAAGTTTGCCCCATCATCTGCAGGGCGACTTGACTCATTCTGTGAAGGACATTAGTGTCTAACCTCTTTTATTCTCCTTTTACAGAGCATATAATTAAACCATTTGAAAGTAGGTTATTGACGCTGTGAGAAAAACTGCACTTTAGCAGCATTAAAGATTTTAAAATGTGTTGTAACAAGATTGAGCCATATTTTTGGCCTGGGACAAATCTGAGCACAAAGTATATATGATATAGTAAAGAAGAAGGTTTAAGAATTAATCAACTAATGACACTAATGAAAACACACAGACAAAAGAGAACTGAATTACCAAGGGGTAGAGAAAGAAACCAGAATGGCTGCTATAAACAGACCAGTAAGAACGTACGTTTCACACGCATTAGAAAGGCAGACAAGGAAAAAGTGATATCTAAAAGCACAAGACTGAGAGGAACCTGATATTGCCCGGTGCTACAAACCAGGGGCCTACCACCTCCTCTTTAGAACACTAGTGGCTGTATATGCCGGCTCTTATCTGTGCAACGATCACATTTTAAGGTACCTATACATGCCTGTTTGTTCTGTTTAGGATCCTCAACGGTTTAGTTTCCCAATGGTTCATGCTTTTTGGTCAAGAGAACAAAGATGCCTATATTTGGCGTTTCACCTTAAATGCTGCAAACATCTGTGTGAGAGGTATAAACTTATGTGTGTTTCTTATAATAGTGATTAGATATTATTTATTACATGAATGGAAAGGCACATGTACTTTTGTTTCTTTTTTTGGCTGAAAGATGTCCTGGAAAGTAGCTTGCAGAGGCATATCTTAAATAAAAATAGAAGCAATCAGCATATTTGTGATTTGGACAGTTGTATTGTATCTAGGTAAATTGACTGATATGCGCTAGTGTTTCCTACTGTGAGATGTGAAACTAGCATTGTTTAAGTGACATGGTGTTACAGCAGTAGATCTGTTAAAGAGGTAACATCCTTCTGATCTCATTAGTCATTTTTCTCTCTTCCTTCTGATTATGTATTTTAACCTCCTACAGATCACCTTGTTACACGACCAAAACTGCTTATGTTGAAGACTGGTTTTAAAGATTTTATTTATTTATTTTTATAATCCAAGCCCTTACTTTCCCATGAGCTGTGAGCACAAGACGACACTGGTGGTTATACATAGGCTTTTTCTTATATGTCACAAGTACTTTTGTTGTCCAGAATTTTATAAATGACAAGCCAACATTTTCACAAGCTTTCTTTAGGCAGTTAATATAAAAGCAATAGAGTGCAAGAAATATTTCCCTATGACGACACGGCATATCATTGTATTGTACTGTATCGTATTGTGTCATATCGTATCCTGCATGACTTGGCATTATGTATTGTAATAGCATGAGAACAATATTGATCTAAGTGGTATTTTTTCTTCTTTCACAGTGCAAAATTATGGTTTTGTCTAAGATATTAACACTAAAAACATGTTTAACACAGCAACAGAGAACCTTCTTTAACGGCCTTTTCTCAGTTTTGTTGGTAAAGTTAGTCATTTTTTACAATATTGAGTGAAAGATAACTTACTGTTCATCTTGCTTTCTACTGCCACATGATAATGCTTATTAACTTAAGAAAGACTGACATTTATTGGACATGTAAAAATCTAAACTTCTGGGTATTTGGCTAGAAAATATCTAAATTTCTTTTAACCAATCTCAAGCTGACTCTGACTCAAGTGCTAGTTCTATGCTAGTTCTATGAGACAGTGGTCATTTAAAAGTCAATGTCTGTGCAGCACAGAGACCTTTTGTGAAAGGTCCCACAATAGAGCTCTTAAACCAGTCCTGCCAAGGGAAAAGCAGATACAGGAGAATGGTCGAAAGCCATTTAGACTTACCTGTGATAGTATAAATTCCCTCGTGGAGTTGTCTTAGTGTTAGTTGTTCAGTCAGACAGCAGTAACCGGTTGAAGAGCCATGAAGATCCTCTGACAACCAGGAAATCAAAGGTGTTTACCCATCAGGTGAGTCTCATCTTAGATAGACATAATTACATAATAACTTGAAATATTTGCTAATCTGCTTCATTTAAAATTTCTCTGCAGCATTACACTATGGCTTCATTTGGTGCACTTTTAATAATGTTGCCAGTTGCATTTACATGCACTCCACAAAAAGCAGGTAAGAACACAGAAGTTAAAAGATCTGTCTCATCAATATAATAAAACACTAGTCATCCTGCGGATCCAGAAAATTTAACGCAATCATTCGTTGCATTTGTCCAAAAGAGTTTCTGTACAACTCAAGACATCCTGGATCAATTCAGTTTGGGAAATTTAGGGATTTATGGGAAATAGAAAAAAAAAATTAAATATTACAATTCAAATGTTGAAGCTTGTCAAATAATAATTACAAGATTCAATATTCAAGTATAAAATTAAATGCATTAAATAAAATTGATCAAGTTTGGGCTAAAATTCAAAAAACAGAAAAAAAAGAAGTGAAATTAATGTTCAATGTTTGTATCTTTCAGATTACGTTGTGGTGTCCTGTTTTCCTAACACCATCATTGCCAACGTCCCAGAGTGTCCATACGGCTGGGAGATAGAACAGCTTTCTCTGGGCGGGGTCTGTTACACTGGAATACACAGCCCAGGTTACTACCGCTTCATCATCCCGGACCTAACTCCCAAAAACCACTCGTACTGTGGCACGCAATCTGAGGTGAGCCATAAAAACACCATTAGCATCTAGTCATAAAGAAGCAAAATCCTTGCCCCTGCCATACCAAAGCAGGGGTTTATTTAAGCAAACTCTATGAGTGAAAAACTACATATTTGGTATTTAAAAACTTCTAAACATCTAAACATTTGTTTGTCGTTTATTGTGTTAGATCAGGGAGATCTGTCATTGACAGTTTTTTCTGCCAGGAAGTCAGAAACACTATATCCTCCTGAGACTTACAGTCCATTCTTATCCCACGTGGGAAACAGGAGTCTAAAACCTCCTAGTCAAACATAATTAATGCAAATCCTCTAAGTCCGGCATGTACAGTAAACTGCAGGAACTTGCAAACCCTTTCAAAACACTAATTTATTCAAGATTCTTTAGTGGAGAATAACAGGATTTAGTATTTCTCATTTTCAACCCATTTCCAAACTTCAGGAAGCAAAGAACTGAAAAAGAAAGGATTTTACTCAGATTAGTAAGTAGTTAGTAGTTAGTTAGTAGTTATGATTAATGTTCTTTTGGATGACAGTGCATATCTGGAATATTCTGGCCAAAACTACCAGGGAAGCCTCTGATATGAAGCAGTTTAGCTTAAAGCAGAAAAAGATATCTTAAAACCAGAAAGCATGAAATTAAAATCATCTCTGTTAGTTTATATCTTAGTGTAATCATTTTAGTCCTTTTTAAGCATTTAATTCACATTTCCCATCTTTGTTTTCCACAGTACATGCCAGGCAAAGACCCCAAGTACATCTTCTATAACTCCATTGTGTCCAACGACACTTCGCTTACGGTCAGAAACCTGCCGGTCAACTACACCTTCAGCTGCATGTACCGAGCAGCCTACCTGGTAAATAACGCTGTGTTCAGCCAGAGGTAAGCACCAGCGCAGCCCACGAGGCGACCACAGCTACTGCGTGAAGAATCTGTGCATGCTGACCCAATGGCTTGCAGCGTTTTTACTAAACCCTTTGCTTTTTCCAGAGTGGCTACAGTTTATGTCAACAATGGGAGTTTAGGCACTTTTAGATCACAGTTGTCTATGAACGTGTTCACGGTGAGTGGCTGTTCACAGGTTCACCTTGTCCAGTGGAGGCGACTTGTTTCATGTGTCTGAAAGTAGTCATTAACTGAAAATGATTGGCAGATAAGAAGCAAGAAACCGCTTCTGTTTTGTAGAATTCAAAGTTCCTGTATGCTAAGGATGCTCCCTATGTGATTGACATGTCTGAGATCGGCTCTGAAGTTTTTATTGGCATTGAGGCAAAAGGTTTAAGTAACAGGTATATCATCAAATTTTTTCAAAGGATCATATTTACATTTAACCATACTCAGATGGTCAGATAATTTCCCATGGATATCTTTAACTTCTTAGGTTCAAAGTTGTGATAAACAACTGCTGGGCCACTCCAACTCCTTACTCAACAGACAGGAAGAGGTGGAGTCTCATTATCAACAGGTACCCACACATCCAACACTGTTGATAACAGACAAATTGAATCTAAAGAAGAGCTACAATACGTGGTATTATATTCCATTACGTATTGTTAAAAGTTTTTAATTAGTTGTTTTCCTCAAGCTGCTCTGCCGACAACACTGTGAGCATTTTTGAGAATGCCAAAGACAGCCGCTCCATGTTCAAGTTCAACTCCTTCCGCTTCCAACGGCTGGAGAAAGTTTCCACTGTCTGGCTTCACTGTGAGGTCCAGATCTGTGATGGAGAGCGGCTCAACTGTCAGCCGGTGGGTGCAGCATCGATATGTGATTCTTTTCCATATATTCCTGCCACAGCAGGAAATTCAGCTGCTTTTAAACCAAGATCATGTTTTCTCATCTTTTTGAGTTTAAATGGAACAAAACAGTTGAGATCAGGTGAAAGTTACCTCCAACCTGCCTGCAGTAGGTCTTCTTGTCCTTAAAGCTGATTTGTTTTCTTTAATGCTTTGCTAAAGGGTTTCCTCTCCTGTTTGACATGCAGTAGCGACATGTAAAGACAAGGTTCACTGTATGAAGAGCTGTGTTTTGTGCTTTTCCACCACAGCTAGCTGCATTTTAGCCATGATGCAGACTCCCAATGATAGTTTGTGTAAAGCGTTTTGTTTTTTTAAAAAGAAGCTAGATCCTAAATCAGGATTTATCTCTTAAAATTACACATAAAAAATGGATATAAAGATGTGATGCTGAGGTTGTGCTTGTGACAGTGTGGAACAACGACTGGAACTGATTACTGAGACAAAATTTAGCTATACTTTGTAAAGAGGTAGTAAAGCTGTAAAATCACGAGATCTTGTCTAGTCCTGAAGCAACTGGTGTCAGATGTCTCTTACTGCAGTGTATTTACAGAAGGTGTCATTTCTGATGAGTGTGCCCTGATTTCTGTTGACAAACTATATCTCTCTATGTTGGCTGTGTAAAAAATGATTGCCTGGTCTCGAGTGTATTATTAACACACCAAGTTGTGTCACATCTTAGAAGGATGCATCCTTTTTTCTTTTTTAAAATTTTCTGGCTCTAGTGGCATTTATTGAGCAGTAGTTGGACAGGAAAGTCAGAGGGAGAGAGAGAGAGGGGCCGGCCATCACAGAGCCATGGCAAGATAATTACATGCAAATGAAATAAGTGTTATAAAATAAACAAGCTCTTTGTGGCATCCCTGGCTCGTTTTCTTTCATGGTGGATGATGGATTATACGGCAGCTGTGGTTGCAGGTTATGAAATCCTCATATGATATCGAAGGAATTCTTTTTTTCCTTTTCCGCCTTTGGGCCTATTTGTCATTTTAATTCTAAAAACTGAGAAAATAGAACACAGAGTAAAGCAGTGAATCAGCCCTTTTAACAGAAAGATTCAGCTTTATTTTTATGCTTTCCCAAAGAGCCCATGCTCCATGAGGAGTTTGTCGTCAGAGGTAGATCCAAATGGAGGAATCCTTACTGCTGAGTTCCAGATTAAAGGTAGTTCACAACATGTTTCCAGTTTATTTTGTGATAATGTGATACTTCTAAGTCAAAGCCCTGTAGAGGCTTGTCGCTTGTTGGCGCCCTGGTATTATTTAGACTATTGTCTTCATATTTTCACAGGCAACGGGTCGTCTAATCATGGACACATAACAGGTAAGCAAATGTGATAAGCAACAATAACTAGTTTTAAAAAAATTACTTCAACATTCTGGGCTGTGGTCTGAATTTTATAAATGTTCACTTTAATATATATGTCACTGATATTTAAATTTAACTGTAAAACTTTTCAATAAATATGATTTAATTACAGTTGCAAAGCCCTCCGCTTGAATTTAGTTGAGATAACAGTTAAGTATTTTTATATTTTACTGTAAAATCTGTAAGATAGATAAAAACCAGCCAATGAAATAAAAACTAGATATATTAAACAAAATAATAAACAATTATTGATTAAAACAAAAACTTTTACTACTAAATAAATAAATTGTTGATTTTCTCAAATGTTCCTTTCTTATTTCCCTTTTAAACACTTAAACCTTTTTAGTTGAAACAAAAAGGCTTATTGCAAGGCAACGCAGTTTATTTGTACAGCACATTTCATGTACAGGACAGTTCAAAGTGCTTCACATAAAACAAAAGCATTACAGATACTAAGAAATAGTAAAAGTCAGCAACAAATAGGAAGAATCATAATAAAATCATAAATTACATTAAAATTATTAAAAACAGAAGTTAAAAAGTTACCGTGCAGAATTCGTTCATAGGAACATGAGAAAAGAGACGTTTTTAACTTGGATCTAAACATCTCTACATGTGGAGAAAGTTTAATCTCCACTGGCAGTTTGTTCCACTTGTTTGCAGCATAACAGCTAAAT
>JBAMHW010000024.1:5714813-5737443 GCA_037177495.1 Rhadinocentrus ornatus | reverse complement strand
AAGTCTGGGTTTCCCTGCTTAGGCAGCTGCCCCCGCGACCCGACTCCGGATAAGCGGCAGATAATGGATGGATGGACTTTATGCTTTCTTTCAGTATGAAAAGTGCTATTTGAATACATTTTTTAAGCTTGCATTGCATATGTTTAGTATTTGGACATAATGATTAAGTGTTTTAGGGGCTGATTCCATAGTTTCCATGGAGAAACACCATTATAACAGAAGACTTCAGGGTTTGTGCAAACATGACAGCTGTGGACCAAGTGAAAGGAAAAAACAACATCTAAACAGACACTGACATCAACTTCACAATTACTGTTGGGACCATAGACTGTTTATAAAAGATGGACGGAGCCGCCATGACGTCACCCGTAGGTTTCAGAAGAGCAAAAGTAAAGCTCGGTGGGCGGTTCCTACCATCACCATCTTATCCGCGTCACGCCTGCCGTCGCTCCCGGAAAATACAAAAATGGGCAAAGCGGCGGAGCTGAGAGGGGAGCTGTGAGTGTGGGGGTGGATGATTGACGTCTATCAAACTCCAAGCTGCCTGTAGCTAAGAGCTAACTGAGCCAACTCAGATCTAGTGTGTCTAACCGGCTAATGGAGGTAGGCGGGCTAAAGCTAAGGCGCGCTGTTAGCCGGCTAAAAACCGCGTATTTCAAACCGTAATAATCATGCACTGCAAAAAAAGTAAATCAAAGTTTCATTGCCAATTTTCCTTGTGTGACAAGTTCCAAGGCATCTGTTGGTTTCTACCCCCTGAGAATTCCTGAACTTGGATTTAGCATTTATTTAGCTTAATAGCATAAACAGACTGTGACAGTGCTATCGAAACAAGCAGTGGGCTTTGTCATTGAAAAGACATGAATCTCTCTCTTCCACCAATCCACTGTGAATAAAGCTTTTACCTGGTAGAGACCTAAGGTGGTGTAGATGTGCTCTTTGCCTGTCTTGTCCCGCAGGTCATAGCTGTTGCTGGAAAAATTGGTCTGACAGCTGCTGCTCCGGCTCTGACTACCTGTAGAGCTTAGGGATACACCGTGGTTTCCCTGGAGGAGATTCAACACAAAATTTGGCAAGTAAACTCACAACTCTTTTCTTATTCTTCACATGCATTCTCTTTTTATTCTCGACTTCATCTTGATTGCTCTCACCGAGGGCTCTCTGATGATGGCGATGTCGCTGTAGTTGATCATCCACCAACAGGAGTCATCCAGCTTATTCTGGAGTCTGAACTTCTGCAGCAGGAGGACCCCAATGCACAAAACTGCCAACACACCGATGATGGGAAAGGTGACAAGCACAGCCAGCAGGGCGATGTCTGTGAAGAAATGGTAGATTATAAGGGTGATTAGGTAAAAATGGAGGGAGAGGATTTACTTTTGTACAAGGCTTTTCTGCCAGTCAGCTTTGTTTTATTTTTACCGTTATTCAGCCATTCACAGATTTCGTTGTTGAAGCCACATTCTGGCATATCGGAAGGAGGTCTTCCTTTTGGCCAAACCACAGACGCAAACATCGCCGTGGGTCTAAAGGTTTGTATTATGTGATAGAAAGATTGGTTTGGGTTATGCCAAACTTGTAGATTGATCCATGTGCTTATGTATTATGTGTGATCACATAAAATTTGTTACCTCATAGATTTGGTTTGACTTTCGAAATGGAGGATGGGCACAAACTCGGTGTTGCCCCCTACATGCTGCAGGTCATAAATGGAATAATCCAGATTTCTCTCCCCCTCTTCGTCAAAATGAACTAATCCGGAAGCACCTGCAAATTATAAGCCGTACTGCATTGAGCTGATTAACAATGTATTTATGCCAACATTTTTAAAAAAAAGGAAGAAATATCCTCCTTTATTTCGTAGAATTTGTCTTAAATTTCAAAATCTGATGCCTACAATACTGTTCCACCAAAAGTCCCCTTTAAAATTAGCTGCATGTTTAACCATTTTGCAATTCTAATCCTAACTCTTCAGACTTCTCTATTAAGAAGCTCCCTAAGTTATACAAACCACCCCACTGTGAATATTAATGACATAAAGACATAAGGACAGTGTGTAATGTTGAATTTGTGTCTGCTATTCACACTTCACAGTTCTGGTTTTAAACCTCATAGCTCATAGTTACCATAAAATCGAATGTTGTTTTTGTTTTTCAGCCTCTGCAGAAGCTGCCGGCCATCATGAGGATCTTTGCCATCTTTCAGAACTTCCTTCATTCCCATTGCATAGAGAAGCACAGCATCATGTAGATAGGCAGAGTAGGGGCTAACCTACAGATTGAGAACAAGCATATTTTCAAGCTTCAATAAACATGCTTTAAACTTAAGATTATACATCCTGTCATCAATGTCCACTTGCCTCACTTTTAGATGTGAGGTTGCTCCGAAAAGGATCTCCTTTTAGTCTTTGAAACACTTGCTCGAAGAAGTCATAATATTCGTATCCTTCGTAGGTTTTCTGGCCAATGATAAATGTCATATCAAAAGCTCTGATGGCAGCCTGGTTGGTCCTGTTCTTCAGGGCATGTTTCCACAAATTATCCTGATCAGGAGGAAAAGTTCAGCACAAACCGGTCAGGTTTTGTCTAACATTTAAATTTTTCAGGACAAAACCGCATTTCGTGTTGGTCCATCACATAAAAAGGTAAATGTCAGAAAGTGTCTCTTATTTATTAGCCTTTAAAAAGTGTAACATGACACAGGAAAATGAACCTACAGTTAAATCTGGGAGCTTATGTATAAATTAGTGGTTCAACATTTGGAGTAGTTTTCATTTTTATTCAACATGTAAAAATATTTAGGACAGATTTGTTTTTAGACTTTAAATTTAATGTCAAGATTGTTCCATACCATTTCATGAGAACATATTTATGCTGCACAAAAAATATAAAGATATGCATCATGAAGGGCATCAGATGATCATTAATGATGCAAAAGTTCAGATAATCTTAACATTTTCAGCTAAATCAACCTAAATGTTGTAAATCAAGATAAAATGGCAGTTTTATCCTTACTTCAGCTTGTATTATCCATCGTGATTTGCGCCATGTTAAAACAATGTGAAGAAATAAATAGCAGAAATAAAGTTGAAATTAAGTAAAAATGATGCACATTTTGCATAAATGCAGGGGTGGAAAAAGTACTGAAAACCTGTAATTAAGTATAAGTATCTTTACTTTGCTTACATTCTACTCCACTAAAAGTAAAAGTACGTACCTAAAAATCTACTCGAGCGAAAGTAAAAAAGTACTACATTTTTAATTTACTTTGAGTAAAAGTTACTTAGTTACTTTCAATTACCTGATGACAAACAAATGAAGAGTCATGAATCCAATCCAATACTGTTTTTAATAAACTTTTAGATAACAACCCAGTCGATTATACACGAAATAATAAGATTTCATGATAGAACAATTGCAACTGAAATCATGCACTTTTATTTTTTCTGACTTTGAACACAAAGAGCCGGCTGAGATATGGCCAAGGATCTCCTTCGCTTTCCGATTCATCTCTTCCATGGGCATTCAATGTCACTGCTTGGCAATCCTCATCGGTGTCCTCCATCTTTATCTCTTGCTCGGCACTAGCCATCATCAGTGAGAATTCCACCCGCACAAACCTGCGCACGGCCACACATTTTCCTTTCAGTGGGCTGGGAGGTGACCGAATTAGCAGATTAGCAGCGAAGATGGACAATCCGTTACGATCAGCATAACGCCTGTTCGGGCTGTTATTTTTCTTCCCACATTTAATTTTTTAACTCAGTAACGGGAGGTTTCCAATGTATTGAAGTAAAATAAGTGAAGTAAAATTACCCATTTCAAAAACTACTTAAAAAACTACAAATTACTCACAGAAACTATTCAATTACAGTAACGTGAGTAAATGTAAATCATTACTTTCCACCTCTGCCTAAATGGAACTATAATTTTAGTTTAGAGGTGCTTATAGTATCACAAGACAACTAGTCATCAATTCAACCGCATCAAGCTTCATTGATATGATGGTTTCAGACCTTAGAAAACTATTTTACACTCTTTCAATCAGCACACTGTTGTCTGTCAAAAAGTAGTCCCAACTTTCTCTTTTGTTAGCTTTTATTCAGTCAGTCTTTATTTAAATAACACTTTTCATACATAGGGAAGCTCGAAATGCTCAAAGGTTGTTATGCCAACAAGTCAGCTCAACCCACCCACACACAACGGAGAAAGGGCTATCATGAGGAAAATCCAGAGACCTAAAAATGATTTCTTCCACTGTCCCTAGAAAACCCAGATGTTTTTTACTCCTACCATAATGCCCAGAGGACAGCCAAAAGTGTGGATTGAAATGAATTAATACAAAAGTAAAAGCAAAGCAACATTAGTTCCCTTTCAGTTACGTTTGAGGAATTGCCTTATTTACAGAACATTAGTGTCTGTTCAGACCTGAGTTAGGATGTTAGCTTAAAACTTATCAAGCCATTGGCTGCCCTTTGCACATGGAAGCCACATGGCTGGGCTGTGGTACGTCTAGTGTTAAGTATCTATGTTAGTGTTGTGTTTTTGAAAGTTTACTCACCACGCTTGCACTGACCTCAAAATGCTGCACCAGGAAGAACACGTAGTTGCCGTTCATCAGACCCTGACGCTCGGCCTCCAGCAGCAGAGCCATGGCATCCTCACTGTTTGTCAGCACCACAATAACTGGAGGGCAGAGGGTCACGTGTTTGTAACCAATAAGAGGCACAAATGTGGCTTCATTGGAAACTCTTCTCTTACCTCTGGCGACTGTTGAGATGTACTTCACGTTTTGATGAAGCAGCTGACGGTTGCTGGTGTCAAACTTCACCTCTGCTGTTAGTTTAAATCTGGATCTCAGCGGGTCCTCCACTGTTTTCCACAAAGCATCAACTTTATCCCAAGTGTTCGTCTCCAGTCCACCCCCAATCATCGCCACATGGCTCCACCCGAAGAACTCCAAGGTCTTCACAAGGACCTCTGAGCTTCTTTTAAGGGGTGGTATGATTTTGATGTAGGAATCGTAGATGTCACTGTCGTCCATTTTAGAAGACTGTCCCACAAAGCCAAACATTGGGATCTGCCACGTTGCTGCAATGAGACCTGTAACCTGAAATCCAAGCTCAGTTTGTCAAAGGATGAAGGAAGTTTAACCTTTATTTTTACTCTAAAATAATTACCAATTTAATTCTGCATGTGTTTGAGGAATATAATTGGATTCATTACCTATTACATGGATATAAAATAAATTATTAACAGCATTTGTTATGATAAAACACGTGATTACAGGTAAAGTCAGGTAGTTGGATTCCATTGCTGGTACAAACAATTATAGTTTCTGAATTTCTGTTGTGACAATTACAAAATATGCTCCTAACTTCTCAAAAATGCAAAGTTTATTTAGACAAATCTGTTAGATAACTACTGTAAGTTACATTTAGCTTAAGAGTCCTGTGTCTCTTTTTTTAGGCCTCTGCTCAAAAAAGTGCAGCCCATAATGAAAGAAGTCATCGCTGCAGCCACAAGGACTATCTGAATACTTTGGAGTCATAGTAATAGTAACACCTGTGAGAGTTTTTAAGATGTGTAAATATCAGTAAATGTGTTACTGCTGCAGAATAGGGGGAAAAAAAGGGAAAAAGTTTCAGGCTAAAAAAACACTAACAATTTAGGATGAATATCTCTTTAGAATGATGCTGCTGTAGCTCCAAGCCTCAATCGAGTCTTAGTACAATATATGGAAATTATCTCTGCAAAGGCCAACTCTGACAAAGCTAAGCACAACAAAATTAGAGGTTTTAACACAGTTCAGGCAGACTCTCCACAGGGGTAATTCTGGCACAATTTGGCACCATCTGTTTCAAAGTCCCTAAATTTGGAGACCTAAGATTGGCATTTATCTCAAATAAAAGTACAAAAACGCTACACCATAAGTAAACAAAATAGGTCATTCACATTCAGATATTTTATCTGAACGGATAATCATGTTAATCATGTGGTTATAGGAGTTATAGTCTGTCCTTTTAATGATAAAACAAATTATTCATTTAATTTTTGATGTTCAGAACAAAGAATGTAAAATGTCAAGCTCAAGAAACACTCTCACCTTCTCTACTATATTATTTAAACCCTCTCTGTACAAATATTACTCAGGAAACCAGAAATAACCTATAATATCTGCATTCAGTGTCACCATTAATCAAATAGTTTTGGACCTAATACGTCCTGCTTAGATCTGAGACACCACGAGTTTGAGTTCTGTAAGACATTTTCTTTTCCTTAAACATTTTTTTTCTCTGTTGTAAATCCTGTCACTGCTGGTTTGTCCCACTTTTCTTTGGTCACCAATATGGAACAAATCTAACTGAGTAGATTTAGAGAATTGGTTATTTGTTTGGTGTAAAAGAAAGATGCTTTGGTGTTTTTAAACATAAGAAAAAAATAAATAAATAAAAACTGGCTCCCGAGGCCATATATAGCTATGGTTGTCTGAAATGCAACGCAGCAACATTGGTCTCAGGAAATGTTCATTTCAAATTATATTCACATATATTCACATTTTGAAGAAAATTACTCAAATTAAATGGAGAATGTGAAGTAAAAAAAAAAACTATTTATCATAAACTATATCAAATAAGTAACTTATAATGACATTATTGGCATTAAGGCGGATTTATGCTCGCGCGTCGTCTGGATCCGCGTCACCGCTGTAGGCTCTACGTAGCTACGCGGAGGCTCGACGCGCACCTCTTCCGGACCTGACGTGCACCCCTGCTACGCAGACGGTTGACGCGGAAGTACCCCCTTGTGATTGGTCAGTTTGGAATCACGTGTTGCCGGGTATCTGGATCTTGTGGCTGAATTTGTGGTAACCACTGTTTCTAAAAACAATAACCCGAAGATCCAGTTGATGAGAGGCTAATCGAATTATTTATTCATTTTCTTCCAAAAACTAATAAAGACACTGAACCATACTGGACGCCATTGTTGTTTTAAAACAGAAAATACCTACTGAACTGAAGTTAATCATCAAAATAACTCCGACCTGGTGAGTTTACCGGCCGATACCACCCCTGCTGCCACCTTCAGGTTAGGAGGAGAAACTGCAACAGACACCAAAAGGACGCACACCCCCTACGCTTGAGCGCGAAAGCAAACTCACCAACGTCAGCTACGCCGTAGCCGACTGCACGCAGACGCCGCGCAAGCATAAATCAGCCTTAACACTACATAAAAACTTTTTATTACAGCCTGATGAAGAGAAATGTTTAATGGTTATACAACACACTTTATATTGATGCTGTTAAACAAATAAATCCCATCCCAACTTTCAGGAGAACTTCTGGTTGATGCGTCAAGCACGTCTTGTGTGTTTAGTCAAGCTTCCTGGCCTCAGCAGCTGGTGATCCAGGAAAAACGATGTTTTGATGCCGTGCAACATTACAGAGTTTCTTTAAATGTAAGTCACAATGATTAACTTTAACCTCATCATTTTTACTGTTGCACCTTAACTGGGATATGAAAAGCGTGATGAAACAATGGTTGAAAGTGTTTGGGATCAGCGACTGGATCTTAAAATGATATTTAAAAGCATCCATGGTTGGGAGAGATTTAAACTCAGTAGGCTGGCTTGACAACCGTTTGAGTCCTGTTTAAACTTCCAAAAGTGGACTCGCTTATGATTAATTAATGCAGTGCAGTGATGCTAGAAAAAATAAAAAATAAATAAATAAAACAAAACAACAGAAATCAGTGAGTGTCTATATGTATATACCATTCAATATTTTAATATATATTATTCATATATAATTTATTATATTTATTATAATATTTTTATATTAACCATCTAAAACCCAAGGTCCCCAGATTTGGGGACATCGCGTAAAGATGGCCAAAATGTGCCAAACTGTGCCAAAATGGCCATTTTGGAGACTTCATCTGTACTAAAACCTCTCTCATTTAGTTCTGCTTCCCTGTATCAGGGTTGGCCTTTGCAAAGATAATGTTCACATCTTATGCTATGATATTGAGGCAACCCTGAAACCGTGCCATCTTCATTTACTCCTCACCTGTAACATACTGATGTGTACACATCTTTTCAAATCTCACGTATTCCTTGTAGTGTGCAAACACCGTGTGACTGCATAGATCTACTCGTTTAATAATGGGTTTGCAGTTTTCTAGGCTAACTTTCAAGGGGCCTAAACAATAGGCGCATGAAGTAATACCCTGACTTAGTAGAGGTCATTGAATCAGAGCATGTTAAATCAGATGTTCTACTTGTTTTTATCATAAAATTATACACGAAGCTTTTCTGTGTAGCAGCAGGGATGAAAGATTTAGCAAATATTTAATATATTAAGTGACAATGATACAGTTGATCAGCAATTTTTTAAATGAAACTGTTTTGTTTTGTGGTTTTCTTTTTTCCCACCTGTTGTAAAGTTTAACTTTTTTCCCTTTATTGGAACATTTTGGTGCAAATTGGTGCTTTATAAACATTTAAAAAATGTAATATAAGCACAGTCAACTCCAGTAAAGTCCCTGCATAAATAAACCACATAAAGTTTATTTATTTATTTATTTATTGTACTGTGTTATTATGAAAAGATTTTTTCTTAACTGGAAATATCATTATTTAACATTTTCTTCTGCAGTTATTAAAATATTTTTCACATTATTTAATTTGATATGTAGAGTGATAATTCAAATAACGACATGTTTTCTTATTATAACTCATCTGCTGCTCAGTATTCAGATGGGGATTGGAAATTTATTCTCAGAGACTTAGTGATTTGGTGTTTATATAGCAGGTGCTGTAACATTAACAAAATAGGGACGCACCTGCAGAATGACCCAAATGCTGTTTGTCATTTTTCACAGATTGAACAACACATTTATAGCAACTTCACATAATATTGAACATCATAACCTTTAAATTTAATCCTTTATTTTTTTCACGACCATAATTATAAACAAACAACACAAAAAAGAAAACGTAAAATGCCACATGAATCATACCTCGGCTTCCTCGGGGCATGCTGGACCAAAGAGAGCCGTCACATTTTCCCTCCACACCTGCTTGATGAATTCTCCCAGGGACACCTTAGGGCTACAGTCTGTATCCCTGTACACAAAGTCCAGGCTGTAGCTCCCCAGGAAGGAGGAGTCGGCGTTCACCTTGTCCACGGCTATCTGTATGGCCGAGCCCAGCCGCTGTGCGCTGAAGGGGAAGAACATGTTCCAGGGAGCCTGGAAGCCAATGAGCAGCTTGTGACTTTGGGACCCATTGCTGCTGTTATTGATGGAAGAGGCAGCAGCTAACACCAGTGTGAAGTGAAACACCAGTATGTGCCTCATATCAGAGTAATATGCCGCGCTCGAGTTCACACTCATTCTATTAGTTGCTTGATGCTACAGGGCTTAAATAGTCAACTTGCCTGGTGATGCTGAGCAGTTGGTTTGGGAGGAGGAAATGTAAATGGGTGGTACACAGAAAAAGAGTCATTTATTTGTTATTTTTATTCCATTCAGTGGAAACATAGTGGAACATCTATAAGATTTCATGAAAGACTTTTATGAAATATTTAGAATTATTTTGCAAATCAGTTTTATGTTACAGGATTTTTATGTTTGTTTAAATGTCTGAAATAAAATATTGATGAAGTGTTTTCTTTCTTTTTTTTATTTGTTATTTGCTTAGTATTTTAGAAATGATTCAAGATTGAGGAACACAAATAAGAGATTGTGATTTTCACCATTTGATTAAGTCTGACATATACCATACCTTGCCACAGCACAGAAGGGGGACGTTTCCAGCCTGGGCCACTAGATGTAGCTACAACCCACACAAGACCTTTAAAATCAACATTAATTTATTCATTTCAAAACGATTTCAATTCAGAACAAAGCTACAAGAGCTGTATGGCGGTGTGGTGGTTAGCTCGGCCGCCTCACAGCAATAAGTTAGCAAGTTCTTGCATATGTGTGTTCTTTCTGGTTACTCCCACAGTCCAAATGCATGATGGTTAATTAAATATTCTAAATCCTATACCTGGAACTGATTGTCTCTCTCTCTCTATATATATATATATAAATATATCATGTAAATTCTGTTGTTTCTAACCTGAATAAATATGAAACCATATTTATTCATCAATTTATATGTATTATTATTTTTATTTAAAGCCAGTTTTAGTATGTAATCATTAACATGAAACATCCAGGACCTCATAATGACACAAAACAAAACAGAAAACAGAATTTCCAAAATCCATTAAAAAAACCAACTAATGCCAATGAAAGTAAACTCAACTGATGTCTGTCAACATGCTTACATAAGCATATACATATATATCAAGTATTTTAGTTCCCTTTTTTGCCTCAATGGATAATAGTCAAGACGGTATTAATAAAACTACAAAAAAAGAAAAAAAACAGCCGTTCAAACTGTAAAAAGAAAGATAAAAACAAGACAGAAAGAAATAAAAATTAAATAAAAATGGATGGATATGCTATATTCTTCAGTGAAAAATACTATTTAAAAAAAACAACGGAAAAAAGGTCAAATCTGGCATCAGGGTCTATCTGGTATATTTCCAGCTATGTATCACAGAGTAATGTTTAGAAAGAAGTTCCCTCTGTTCCAGCTTAGCAACTATAAGCACAGAGATGATTAACAATGAGAATTTTAAAGCCATACTGATTTAATCTGTACGACAATTCTTTTATATTCTCTTTTATTGAGGAAACGTTTATACTTTCTTCTTTTGATTCATTTTACTAAGAAGATCGTAGCTGACTTCATCAACTTTTATAACTTGATTTGTGGTCAAAGATATTTACAATTCCTACTGCTAAGTATAATTATTTTACAGGTTATAGTATAGTTGATTTATACAGGGCTGTCTTCATTGTTGTTTTCATTAGCTCAGAGATCACTGGAGTCCTGATGAGTTGTGATAATTAAGTCCAAGATGGCTTCTATTGTCTAATATCAATGCAATGTGCTGGGAATTACATGCAAATAGCTTAGAAACTGTAAGAGGAAGGGCTCATTTAGTCAACTGAGCTAAAGATTTATAATAAAGGAAAAATATTTAATTGAATTAGTTTCAACCTTTTTATTTATTATATTTTCAATATAAATATAAATAAGAGGAATTTCAGCATTTCCTTGTCAGACTTTAGCAAAATTTTCCTTCTTTGTGATAAAACCAAGATTTGTTTCTTAAATACTCGTTTCAATTACTAAGCTTAACAAGCTGTGATTTACGAGTATCATTTACAGTACACAGTATAGAAATGACTAAAAACCCAAACTCCCAGTCACTTTTATTCAAGGATTTTTCTGTTTTGCATAATCTGATATAATTAAGACAGATTTAGCTGAGATACCTTTTTGATTAGTTTAGTTTACTATGTTTAATTCCAAAGGTGCTGCATTTATATCTTTAGTTATCGCTCACATCCATAAATCTGGCGTCAAAGTTCATTATTATCTCTTTTGCTTTTAAAAAGAGGCAAACTTCCCTCCATGCAAACAAAAGAAGAGGCAAGTTTATTTAAGCAACATTTGGTAATCTAATAAAGAAAACTCGACCCAAGAAAATAGAGGCCATGCAGCAAAAAGCTGATAACAGTTGAGTGTGTGTCTGCAGAAATCAGAGGAGGCAGGTTGAGCCTTGATGGTCACACCTGAGTGCAGCTTTAGGTGCTAATGGCCACAGGTGAGCAGATTGTACATTAGTGGTGTTGCTGGCTTCAGCTGCTTTTCCTCATGGGATCCTAGTTCAGCTTGATCTCAAACTACTGCTGCTAATCCCACCAGGTAACCTCCCAAAGCTTCTCCTAATGAATCTTTTTCTTCCATCTTACTGTCCGGCAAAGTCAAGTAGTTCACACAAGAAAGCACTTTAGATAATGAGCATCAGCTGAGACAGCACAAAGCTCAGTTATTTTACAAATCAAACCTATTTTTTCTGTAAAAGCACACAATCTTAAACTAGCCTGGGGGATCTGGGGATCTGCGGCTTTGGTCTTGTGATTGCCAAACACTGCTTTGCTGTCTGAGACATTTTACCTGCAACCCAGGAATGCCTCCTGTTTGCACTCTGGCTGCTGTGTGGCAAACGTTTCACTGCCTGTCTCATGTTAATGTAATCACACTTTCAAACAAGCAACAGAAGCTAAGCGGACTCTACAGAAGGTGTTTTAGCAGATTTTTATTATTGTGCAGATCAGGCTTCAGTGACCGGAAATGGAAAAGCAGACGAGCTGAGGAAACAACTGGTGTGTGACACCACAGGGGCTTACGTTAACAGTCAGAACTTCAGCGCTCTACGTCTTGTGTTTTTGTTCCTTAAGTTTGTTTGAACTTTGAACAAACTGCAGATAAGATTACTGACCTTTCATCAAGTGCAACATGTTGTGTTTTTCTCCGTCACTGCCACAGATAAAGGTGTTAGGTTTATCATTTCTGAGCTGGTCATTAAAGGGAGAAAAAGCTGTAAAGCAGTTTGATAAATTGCAAAAGACTCATTGATATAATGACCTACAACTGAGGGCAGCTTGATGCCTTTGTTGTCTTATCTGTGGAGCTGATGGTGGCCAAAGTTCAAAGGTTTTAAGGTGCTCAGCTGTTTTTCTGAGATCTCATTCCTCAGAGCAGAGGAAGAGGACCTGCTGTGTACACACCTGAGTACGAGCAGCAGGTAGGAAAGCTGGCGTTTTTCTTTGGCAGTCATTAGTCCTTTAAATACCCAGCTGTGCTGGCCCTGTTTCTGTTCGTGCAGTGTAATGTATCTGAGAGATAAGCGCTGCACAGCAGCTAAGATACTCTGAGATATACTAAATCTGTTGGGTAAAGTCATGAGTTGTGGCAGTGAAAAGAATTAAGTTTGAGTCTTGTTGGTAGGCTCATTGTTTCCTGTAAGTCGTCATATATTGTAACATATCTTGAAATCGGTGTAAGAATTAAATGAGACATAAATTGTCCTCAGTGTGTTAAAGGAATTGCTAATATCTTTATCATGTGCAACATGTGTTTACGTTCTTCCAGTGTATGTAAACCTCATTCAAAGCCTACTATCACATCCTATAGACATGCACTGTAATGTTTCTTTGCTTTCATAGGCTGGACTCTATCTTTGAACGATAAATGTTGCACAATTCTTTTTGACTTTGAACTTAAGTAATTGTAGCTCAAAGGAGCTCAAAATTGCATAATGGTGATGCACACCGTCTCCTTTATATGGCTATGTGTGGTATGTGAGTCTTTGTTGTAGATCTGGATAAATCCCAACATTTTTCTGGATTCCAGCTGGCCCGGCACCATGGACTTCATCTTCCAGTTGCTGTTTTCCCCTCTCCCGACCCCGGCCGTCATCTCATTGTTTGCGGTCGGCGCGGCGACCTTATTCTATCTCAATTCAAGGCCCAGTCCCCTCCGAAGCCCAGCGGATCTCAACTGCCAGACTGTGGGCATCAAGGTGAGAAGGGCGAACTTTAAAGATGTAAAATTAATCTATACATGCATTAGTGAATGCTTGAATGAATATAACTGTTTTTGTTTGTTTGTTTTCAGGGTGGTGCAAGAAAGGCTGCCTTGTTAGAGGATAACAACAACCTGATGTCATATTTCTACAATGATGCCAAGACCCTGTATGAGGTTTTTCAAAAAGGCCTGAAGGTGTCAGGTAATCAAGTTTTTGTTTACATGAATTTACAGGTTGGGTGTGTTGTTGTTTTTTCTTTTCTTAGTGAAAAATATTACTTATTTTTACTTAACTATTTTGCATGTATGACAGTATGTATGCAAATTAATTAAAGCGGTATAGATGTCTAAACTCTTTTGCATTTTGTTAAAAAAGTGTTAATAAAAATGAAATCCCTTTAAAAGAATCTCTCTGGAAAGCTGTTGCATACCAACCTTTTATGGATCTAAGTAAAACAGGCAATGAAGGGAAGAATATCGTAGCTCATGACTAAAAAAATCTTCAAGAATTTGTTGTGCATTCATGAACAAATCTGTAAGAATAACATTTAAACCCCTTTTAACTTAAAGTATTCCTATTATTCAGCTATTTTAGGGCCAGAATGCTGCTGTGGAGCTTCATATTACCTGAAACTATTCAAATGCATCACAATTTGTAAAATTCTGGCTCATTTCTGACTTGCAGGTAACGGACCGTGCTTGGGCTACAGAAAACCAAGAAAACCGTACCAGTGGCTGAAGTACAAGCAGGTAAAATAATGTAGCAACATGAAGAAGAGGATGTGTTGTGAACTTCAGCTGATGCTTCCCCCTCTTCCTCTCTGAAGGTGTCTGACAGAGCAGAGCACCTGGGGTCAGGACTCCTTCATAGAGGTCTGAAGCCAAACTCGGACACGTTTATTGGCATCTTTGCTCAGAACAGACCTGAGGTAAGTACACTCATGGTGTCCAGTAAAACAAATCTCTGGTCTGACAAACATGCCATAGCTTTTCTGTCCCACTGTTTTATGGGTCACTCGCAGTGGATTATTGGTGAACTTGCGTGTTACACCTACTCCATGGTAGCAGTTCCCCTGTACGACACGCTGGGTCCTGAGGCTCTTGTGTTCATTATCGACCGAGGTAATTGATGCTTCTCTTGCACTCAGATGCTGCTAATTACAGAGCTCGGTAGAAGTCCAGTAACTCCTTGGTCCCCTCAGGGAGTTGTTAAGTGTGCTTTAATCTCTCATCATTACTACATGATTTTTTTTCTCTCTATCCATGAGTACTATTCAATCAAATTTAACCAATAATAAAAAAAGCACTATTTCACAATTTTCTCCATCTTTCAGCTGAGATCTCAACAGTGCTCTGTGACAATCAGAAGAAAGCAGAAACTTTGCTGCAGAACCGGGAGAAAGGCCAGACTTCAGTCCTGAAAACCATCATCATCATGGACTCTTTTGACCCTGAGCTGCTTGAGCGGGGAGCAAAGTGCGGGGTGGACATTGTGTCCATGCAGGACATTGAGGTAATGCAAGTCAAACATAAGTGTTCAGTGCTGAAGATCCATACTTGCAACTTAGCACCATTGAGAACATGTTTATGTTTTTTGTGCTCCAGGCAGTGGGGAAAAGTAATCTTCGAAAGCCGATTGTAAGTGTACAATATTGGATTTCTGGTTTTTGTTTTGATGCAATAAACTCCATGCTGTTCGGACGTTTTCATGTCTCAACAGCCACCAAAGCCGGAGGACCTCAGCATCGTGTGCTTCACCAGTGGCACTACAGGTGATCATTTTGCAGTTTAAGCTGGTTTCATCTTCAGGATATGAATGGATGACTTAGCGGGCCCAAAATTTTATCTCTGAGCAATAAGCAAAACTTTCCCATTAAGTGTCTGATTTTTCCAAACTGCTGTCTTTGTTTCCAAAGGAAATCCCAAGGGAGCCATGTTGACCCATGAGAATGTGGTCTCTGATGCTGCTGGTGTCCTCAAAAGCTTTGAGGTACAAATGATAAAGCTGAATCATTTCTATTTATTAGACATTTTGAGTGGAAATCTTTTAACGGGGCTTCTGTCTCTCAGACATCAGTTGTTCCGTCCACCCAGGACATCAGCATTTCTTTCCTGCCTTTAGCCCACATGTTTGAGAGAGTTGTTCAGGTAAGATTGGATCTTAGTTTATAACCCCTATGAGGATGTCTGAGCTTTAATGTCTCTCTGTCTGCGTCTCATAGACGGTTGTCTACGGTGTCGGTGCCAGGGTGGGCTTCTTCCAGGGGGACATCCGACTGCTGCCAGACGACATGAAAACCCTGCAGCCCACCATTTTCCCAGTGGTGCCTCGACTTCTTAATCGTGTCCATGACAAAGTTAGTCATTTTTGTTGGAAATGAGCTGCCTCCTTACTTTGAACCTGCTTAAGACATCAGCTAAGTACGACCTACCTCTTTGTCACCAGGTTCAGAGCGGAGCCAAGTCTCCTTTCAAGAAATGGCTGCTGAACTTTGCCATAGAGAGCAAGTATGCTGAGGTGAAGGAGGGCATCATCCGGAAGAACAGCATATGGGACAAACTCATCTTTAACAAGATCCAGGTACCGCCTCTGCCTGAACAAAAGCGGCTCATGTTTCAATAGAAATGTAAACATGCTCTTCTTGTCTCAGGAGTCCTTCGGGGGGCGTGTGCGGATCATGGTGACAGGAGCAGCACCCATATCTCCATCTGTTCTCACCTTCCTCAGGGCTGCTCTGGGTTGCCAGGTAATAAACCTATAAATCATCTTTTATTCCATGTGGGCCTCTTCTTAAACTCCTTTGAATGCAGGGTTCTGTGGGACCTCATCTGGAAGTTCTGGGTTAAACTGAGTTTAGTAAAGGAGTGTAAACCTTTATCCGCTCTGAGATGTTTGCAACAAATTTACAGTACGGTAGTGTTTCATGCGTCATGGCGACCTGGTTTCACTGCTCTGGTTTGATGGGTTCTCTCAGATCTTTGAAGGATATGGTCAGACAGAGTGCGCAGCTGCCTGCACCTTCACTATGCCAGGAGATGCAACTTCTGGTAAGTAGCCATGCTTCTGTCTTTGGCTGAACCCCAGCGGGCTACAACAGCAAAATCTGTAATGTATGTTCTTGCACAGGTCATGTTGGTGTGCCTCTGCCTTGTAACGTTGTGAAGTTGGTTGATGTTGAAGAAATGAACTACTTTGCCTCAAATGGTGAAGGGGAGGTAAGTTGAAGAGAATTTAAGTGAGATTTTAACATTTAAACACTGCAACAGAGACTCTGACACTTGGCTAGCTGCCAGTAAAATTTTAACTTTGTCACGATGTGCCACGATGCATCCAATTTAGAACTTCATTTTAATGTTGTTCACTGTGGTTTTCTCAGGTCTGCATCAAGGGTAAGAATGTGTTTAAGGGCTATTTAAAAGACCCAGAGAAGACTGCAGAAGCCTTGGATAAAGATGGCTGGCTTCACACTGGAGATATAGGAAAATGGCTTCCGGTAAGATGTAAAAGCATATTCCTTTTCCTTTGTCTTCGCCCACCTTCCTCAGTCACATTAAACAAGCGTTGAGTTTATCACAGATGGAATAAATAACTACTCTTGCACCAGATGAGGCTCTCTAGTCGCAACATATGTTCTGTTTAATGAAACCAAATTAAATCTATAAAATTGAACAATTTTGTAAAAACTTGCAATTTTCATTGACTGTCCTCAATTTAATACACTTAAGTAGCTTTCTTTTTTTTTTTTTTTTTTTTTACTACAAGCTTTGTAGTATCCACTGTTGAAATTAGCATTTAATTTTATTAAATCCTTTTTAATAAACTGTTTTGAGTGCAGTGTAAATGTGGTCATCTTTACCCACAGATTTTCACCATTTTATCTTAACCTCTTGTTTTCTAAATAGGCTACTGAAGCATGCCAAGCAAGGCACATTCTTTTAGGTTCTCCTGTAGCTTGCTAACTTGTAGCACTGATTCCTTTTTTTTATTATTTATTTTTTTTATATATGCTGTCCTGTCCAGCATCGACTCAAGCAGAATCATTAATGCCTCCCAGTGCATGCAACCTAAATATGCAGCTTGACCCCACAAAGCTAACTGCTTCCTCCGGTCTTTAATGTGGACAACTAATTTATGAATCTGTTAAATTGTTCAAAGTTTTAGTCAGTGATGTTTGCTCCTGATTCTTGTAATATGGGATCGTCTTACGCACACAGCGGCAAGGTTAAAAACTTAGTCAGATGGAGACTTTAAAGTCAGTTTGAATTCAGCTGTTATAGAATTTTCTATTTAACCCTGTTAATTATTTATCTAAATGTGCTACAAAAAGAATTGTGCCCATTTTTTCATGACGTGGACATTGAAATGGACTCATCTTGCATCAGCGTTCACTACAGATGTGCATCATTTCTCCTGTTTGACTTGTTTTGTTTGGGACAGAGTGGAGTTCTGAAGATTATCGACCGCAAGAAAAACATCTTCAAGCTGGCTCAAGGGGAGTACATAGCACCAGAGAAGATTGAGAATGTGTATGTACGCAGTGGACCAGTGGCTCAGGTGTTTGTGCATGGAGACAGTCTACAGGTAAACCCGGCATATCTGCTGTAAGTGTGTGTTTAACGAGGCCACTGGCTTTGACAATTAATCCTTTCCTCTGCCTGTAGTCCTGCCTGGTTGCCATTGTGGTCCCTGACGCTGACATTCTGCCAGGTTTTGCCAAAAATCTGGGCTACCAAGGCTCCATTGAAGAACTCTGCAAAAACATAGTAATGTTTTATTTCTCTTTAAAATGTGTGTAGGAGGACCTTTCTGCTCCTAAGCAGGAAGCGTGATCATTAACACTAAAGGCAGCCAGTTGGAGCAGTTTAGCATCCTTGCTGTAAAACTCATGAAGCTAATGTCTGTAGATCACATTGAATGAAATCAGCCTTGCTGAATTGTGTATTTAAAATGATTTTAACAGATATTTTTCTTCTCAGGAAATTAAGAAAGCCATCATTTCAGACTTGACCAAACTTGGAAAAGAAGCAGGTCTTAAGTCCTTTGAGCAGGTACTGATCTTTCTGGGTTAGCAGGCACCTGAAAGAAATGCATTAAGATCACTAGTTTAGGGGTCATACATGGTTTCAGTAACTCAAGACCAACACTGATACTCAGTCTACTGATAAATTAATCTTTTACATTTTAGGCCCAAAGTTAAGTAACATTAAGACCGTGCAGATTTCAGGCACTTTTCTTCAATAGGAACAAAATGTGCATTTTCTCTCCTTTTTTTTTTTTTTTTTTTTAAGAGACGCATTAACCAATATGCTTATTGAAACACTGAATTATGAAACGGGTGCTAAGACTTCCAGATAATCAATAAAATGCAGGTTTTGTTTAATTTTCCAACACCCATCTAAACTTCTGTCTCCTCTACAGGTAAAAGATGTGCACCTCCATCCTGAGCTTTTCACCATGGAAAATGGCCTTTTAACTCCCACCCTCAAGGCCAAAAGGGCTGAGCTCAAAGCTCTGTTCCAACCACAGATTGACAAACTTTATGCAAACATCCAATAAATGGAATAAAACCCTCCAACTCATTTCCTGTAGTCTTGACTATTTATTTTAATTAATCTTTTTTAATTATCAGTACTACATGGATAGATAAATGAGTAATAAATTAAATCCATGCAGACCCTTTATATGGTCTGGGATTGTGTCCTTGATAACTGGAAATAAATCCGTTGAAGGCTAGAAACGCCTGAATATTTAAACTTAACAATCTTACAAAAAATAATGTACTGTACATTAATTCTATAATTGCACTTTAGAGTTTTCATTTTTGCATGAATTGCTAAGACTGCTGGATTTAAAATATTTCTTTCATTAGGGAGGATGTGATGGCAGAGCTGATGATTGTTTAGGTCCAACTAATAAATGAGCCTGTGTTTGGACTTCGTTCGGCTGAAGGCATCTTCATGTCACAAATGAAATGATCTCAACCTGGTCGAGGAATGAATTTAATAGAGAAATATTTTGCCTTTAGGGAAGCAATGCTGCCCTCATGTGTTCAATTTTAGGCATGACAACTATTGACCTTTGGACTAAAGGTAAAGTGATTTGTTATTTGTGATTTAGCTGCGTTTCAATCTCATGTGCACAAATCTAGCTTTACAATCGGTGAAAATGAAGGAAAAGTGCTTCTACTGAGCCATGAGATGACTGTTGATGGTGTTTAGTAATAAAATTTCAAGGTTAATCAAATGTTACCAGAGTATTTGGAAGTTATAATACAGCAGATGGTAGTGTGGAAAATAATAAATGCATAATTTATACAACAAAAACGTATTAACAGAATTATACTTAAATATGTGAGACAGCAGGATGTTTAATGCTTCTAAATTTTGGGATTTGCAGCATTTTCTTACACAAACGGCAAATATTTGCAGTGAAAGACTGAAAAAAATTAATAGAATAACAGTATGAAAGGCAAAAATGGAGCTTTCCATTCTAATGCCTGAAAGTCTAAGTAATCTTCGGGAATAGTCCCCGATTCGTCTTTAGTGACTTTTCAAAGCTATTCTTTGGATGTTTGCAGCCCGTAGTTCCTTCGTCTGTCAAGACTCATTCTGCTATAATAATGTTGAGGTCATCATCATGATTTGTTAAAGTATGTTTGTTTTTATTGCATCTGACAGTACTTTTGTACCTCCATAATTCAATCAATTTAGATTAATTTAAATTCTACAGATGCTGCCAAAAGCCTCAACAGAAGACCATAAACAGACACATTTTCATGCCTCCCCTGTGAACAATTTGAATCAAACATTTTAAATTGGTCTGCCTCTCTCAATTAAACCTGTTGCCACTGATTTTCGGATAAGTTCTTGTGTTATTTGGCATACCTCTGCAATTTCTTCTTCTTTCTTTTCCTTACTTAAATTTACAGTAGATGGCTCAGCTGAAAATTCGGATGCATCTCTCAGGTCTTTGCTGGATTTTTATTCTGTTAAGGACATTTTCCAGTTTCCTCAAATTTTAAGGACACACTGCTCACCATGTATAAGATACCAAGTCTGCAAGGTGCGAAGGTCAAACTGTGTTATCTTTGCAGTTTTTTTCTTAGATGCAAATTAAGAAAAACTAAATAATTATTTGTCTGAAATTGCCTAAAAAACACTGGCTCATCCTCTAAGTCAGTGGTTCCCAACTTTTTTCTTCAGGGACCCTCTTCATCAGAATACTTTTAAGCATTGGACCCCCTGTTCCATCCTGTGCTGAAACCATGCTTGTTTTAGGCTTTCTAAGGTGAGATTCCCCCCATCGATAAAGTATTCTGGCTGAGTCCTGTCCTTTGGTAAAGCCAAACTTAAACAAACAAAATACAGCCTTACTTTTATTGTTTAAAATAGGCACAATTTGTGGACATTAATCACAATGGCTCTAATGTTCAAAGCCTCAGTGACTCCTGGTGCCCTTTGGACCCCAGGTTGGGAACCACTGCTCAAAATTTTGCTTTTTTTGTTTGTTTTTTAAACATTAAATGAATTTTATGGCAGTGTTAGGTGACCTAAATAATCGCATTCCTTTTAAAATGGCCAGGTACAAGGAGTGAAATGGAAATGAGAGAAATAATAGCCAATGTAGAAAGAAAACATTTGAAAGCCTATTTTTCAACATCACTTCAAAATATTACAGTAAAGTCCGGCTTGTTGGTAAAACTAAATTTGGGTAGATGAAGACGTCTGAATAAAACTGTTAGTAGCAAATATGAATGTCAAAAAACCTGCAGTGGACTATAGATGACTACTTCTTTTTAAAAATGTTATGGATGATGCTTCACTAAATATGTTGATAAAATATTAAAAAATTTACAAATAAAAATTGTAATACTTTATGTTTGATCTAAATCAGTTCAAACCTGTGTTAAGTCCTTAAAATCAAGATATGACATTTTGAACGCTTGTAGTGAATCATTAATATCTCTTTTTATTTTATTTTCATTTTCCTTCCATTAAAAAATGTGTGATAGTGAAGTGGGAAATACTGCCCCCTAGTGTTTGCCGCCCTCTTAAAGTCAGCTGAGAGTTGCTCCAGCTGCTGCACACTCCTCCGCTTCACCTGGAGTTTCAACCGGCCCACAGCTCTTCTTTTCCGGGACCGCTGAAGGCACAAGTGCCTTATTTAGTCAGAGAACGAGGCTTTGCTCAAATATCGTTTCCTCTTATGCGTTTACAGTGCGTGATTTTTACAGTCCGTTTATCCTCTGGGACCAAACTTACCTGTGAGCAGCCGCACCGCACACTTCTTCAACATGGCTTCTTCCGCCACAGGTGACCACGAAGAGCAGGTAAGCGGAATTTAAGTTGCCCTGCTGTTGAAAGTGACAACTTTCTGGCTTAATCCCAGAATTTATCTCCCATTTTGTCTTCTTGTCTTTCGCATTGTAGAATATAGACACAATGGAGTGAGTTAGTTCCCCACACGAAGCGTCATAAATTCAAGCTGCTGGTACACATAACTAAATTATGTAAGAGCTCATGCCGATAACTGCAAATGTTAAACTGTATCATAGGAAAACGTTGTCGACTGCCCCAGGTTTACAGTTGTTGTTTTTTTTAGGTGCAATAATCCATTAGTTAATTACTTTGTCTTCAGGGGCTTCAATTGCACACATATGGAAAACATTAATAAATAAAACATAACAAAGACATTATCATTGATAAATGTGTTGCAGATGTATGAATAAAAACGGGATTAAATGTATGGATAAAAATGAATAAAACACTGGGATTTACAGAACATGTGAGGTGGTAAAACATGTAAAACCACCAGTGTGCTTACTTTAATGACTTTAATGTGATCGTTTTGCTAATGCTAAGATGCACTCTTCTGTCATTTAGGTGTGTTTTTTACTGGAGCTCAACATTGCTCTCGTGGATGTTGTGTGCATGAACTTTACCAATGTCTTAACCTTTCACAGTTATTACACACTTGCTTGACTGCAGTTGCAGCTGGCTGCAATCAGATCACACGAGATCAACAGAATAGTCATTTACTATCACTTTATGTTTTTATGTCATCATCATTTTCTGTACCGCTAGTTCCCATTAGGGGTCGCGGGGTGAGCTGGAGCCTATCCCAGCAGTGTTTCAG
>JBAMHW010000024.1:5685663-5696205 GCA_037177495.1 Rhadinocentrus ornatus | reverse complement strand
CCCCCCCCCCCACCCCCCCCCCCCCCCCCCCCCCCCCCCCCCCCCCCCCCCCCCCCCTCCCCCCCCACGAAATATCTTTTAGCCTTGCTGCCCCCCTCCCGTGTTTGTTTTACCATTGAGAGATTTTTATGAGTAAATTGTTTAGAAAAACAAAGTCTTGAAAAGTCAGAAACATAAACTTTCTATTCATGCTGTAAATGGATCACATCCACACACACACCAGTCTTCTAGCAAATGTTTCTGTGGTCAAAGTTCTCATCGGCTTGGACAAAAAGCAGCCAATCGGCACGCAAGAACTTTATGATGTGTCTTCTGCAAACTTGCACATCAGAGTCATCGCTGTGTTAAGGAATGTTACATGCAAACCTCACATAAACATGCTACTAAATATAGACAGTTGGCCTTCATCTTTAGTCTCTCGTCCCTGATCCTTCCCATCTGTGGGATGGGAAGGATCCCATCTTGCTCTGTGGTGTCCGTAACAGAAAGACAGTGATCATCTCTTCTGCCTCTTGCATTCTCCTGCTCTGTCGCCTATCTGAAATTTTCATAATCATTTATATTCATGCCTACATGTAATGTTTATTTCACTACTGAGCTAATGCTTTAGCCCCATTAGCGGCCCACCAGCACTAACCAACCCTCTATCTCCTGTAACAACCAACTGTCTTTGTCTGTTATTATTCAGGGTTATGGGTCAATTACTGTAGAGTAATAAAACCACTCCTTTTTTCCAGCAGGCCTTTAATGGCTGGCTATATTAGCTGTAAAGATGTTGCTGTGTACATGAATGTAATCATGCAGAGACACATTATTACATATTTGTGTTTGTGCAGCTACTTTTAATACCACCTGAGAGATGAGATACTTTTGAGAGACAGAGAAGCAGAGAGAAAGAGGTCATACTACACAAGCTGTCATGCAAAAAAAACTTTATTAGCTGTTTTCATTTAAGTAACACATAAACACTAACAGGTTTGTTTTCTGTTATTGAAAATATTCTGTTCTGCATGGCAGCTTGATTTCAGTATAGACGGAGCAAGCAGAAGAAGGCAATTTAGTTTGATACAAGGGGTAGAAAAGCAACTTTACCTTGAAATCTGCGGCCGTTTTATTGCTTTGATATTATGCTCCAACCCAGCCATGCAGGATGAGGTCATTGCTGAAGATTAATTTCCAGTAATTGAGAATTTTCAGGAAATTAGAGCTTGTACTGATGTTTCTCTTTATGACGCAGTATGATATGTTGTGATATGTTGAGGTTGATACATGCTACAATTAACTTGATCAATAAATGCCTTTTTTTTTCTTTACTTCCGCTTGCTAATGGTCTTTGTAAGGAATTACCACCCCTTCCCCATAACTAAAATAATATTCACAGTCACAGACTACAAAGTTTTATACTGATTGTCCGCAGTCTCTGTTACACGATGCTATCTGTGATAAATAAAATATCCCAAAAGAAAACATCATCTCATCTTGTGAAAAAACATGTGGACAGATGTTTTCCCATTTGTGGGTTAGGGTTAGAGACTGGGCTGATAAATCATGAAAAGAGCTCTAAACTGTTAAAATCGCCAAGGTCATCTTAGGACAAATAAGGCAGATTGTTCCATCAAAACATTTATAAACAGACATTTTTGCCTCCACTATGTTTACATGCTGCATTTTTCCCAGATTAGTGTGGGATCTACAGATAGATGAAGATAGACACAGAAGTGATCAGCTCCAGTGAAGTGTTAAGAGCAAAGGACTGAACAGAGGTAAAAATGAAATGGTTGGATAACATGCATGAGGGAATAAAGCATACAACTTAACACAGCATCAGGGAAGAGGACCAGAAATTCTGGCTTTAACTGCAAGAATTAAATGAATAAGCTGTATATTAAGTCATACAGCCATGTGTTGAATTGTCCGCCATCAAGTGGGAGACATGTTCAGGGGAAACATGGTATGGAGGTTGTTTTCTTAAACAGCCCAAAGGGCTGCATCCAGCTATCACCTCAACAAATTTAATCAATCTTTAAATATTTATTCTCTAATCAAGCAACACATGAGTGGCAATTCTGAAACACATGGCTGCTTTAGTAATAGACAGCTTCCAAAAAGCATCACTATCATACTCTTATGGTAAATTTTTGTTTTTGGCTACATTTAGAATATGATTAATATTTTTTTTCTCTAAACTGCTTATTTTAACACTGGCTCAGAGCAATGATTTCATTTTGCTTTTGCAGCTCTTTAAGAACTAAAACAGAAAGCTGCAGTTGTATTAGCACACTGTGGCCACCAGATGTCAGACTCTGTGCTTCATCAGTTCAACTAGATCGATTGTGGGTTTCAATAAAGACACAAAGACCCAGTCCCGACTCGTTTCTCGGCCCTACCACTTTGCCAGAGCTTTAAATGTTGCAGAAGTAAAGTCCCCTTCTCTTTGAGAGATCAGAATAATGGTCAACTAACCATCCAAACCCCAAGCTTAAGGACTACTGTTTAATCCCTAAAAGAAAAGGCAAATTATACCTCTGGGCTAGGAGGGAGGGGGAATTGGGATTAAGTCATGATTAACCTCAACTCTGCCAGACTCAGCCTTGCATTGAAGTGAAGATTGTGAGTGTCTTGTGTTTAAAAGCGGCAGACAGTAATGAAGACAGAGTGAAGAGGTGTGTGCTGCAGAGAATAACAACATTGAATAGCCATGAAGACAATCGTTGTTTGCCTTTGCTTCACACGGGTGATATAATTGTACTGGGCAAACTAAATCACACTGGCATAATCCACTCACAACACATGCATGCTCATGCATGCAGAGGGCAATAATCCAAGGATCCATCACCACGGGGCTTTCCTGTTTGTCAATTATTGATAAGGAAAAGGCTGATGAGGCTTTGATGAAAACTCTTTGTCCTGCTTGGACAAAAGCAGTTGTATTCACTCTGTTGTTTTCTGTTCTTTCTTTGTGTAACCTTTAGCATATTCCAGCATATGTGTTTATACTGGAGCTGTTCACTACATTATTAACCCCCTCTGGTCACACGTAAAATTGAGAAGAATTGTCTGGGATCAAGGGATCTATTTATGTCGGCCCGACCATCCTACATGTTTCTACCATCCTAAAATCTGTCACTAGCTTCATTTTGTTATTGGTGAAAGTCAAACTCAGCGTTAGCTGAAACCAATAAACCTGCTAGCTGAGTGTTTAGCGCTTATTCTTACCTAGATTCATAAACTTTTCTTTATGACAGAAAGAGCAACATGAGGTGATGATTGACATCTATCAAACTCCGAGCAGCCTGTAGCTAAGAGCTAACTAAGCCAACTCGGATCTAACGGTAGCAAACCAGCTAACGGAGGTAGGTGGGCTAAAGCTAAGGTGTGCTGTTAGCCGGCTAAAAACTGTGTTACACTCTCCCTTCTTGCCGTGGATTTGGGATACATGTCAGTCAAAAGGACACACCCCTAATTATGCAGAATTTCAAGATTAAATAACATCTAAATGGATGAGTTGGAAAAAAATTCACCTCCTCACATGAACTTGACCATTAATCCTAAAATGGATTTTTGTACCAGGCTTTCAACATGTTTATTTCTGCTGTGAAGTTGACCTTTTTAACATGGGAGTCTATGGGGATTGACTCTGTTTTGGAGCCCCTGGTGGATGAGGGGTGAAATGCAATTTTTTTCACTTCCGCATAGGTTTCACATTTTACAGCGGGATGTTGCCGCTTGGTTTGATTTAAATTGTCTCTCTTGTAAACTGTCTTTATATTCAAAAACTCTTGCTTAGTCTTCATTCAAGTCCTTGCTGACCTGTCACATGCTGTCATGGATCCAGTCAATTTCAGAACCAAATAAAAACACACGATTTTCAAAGTTTTGCATGAATTTGATACTGAAGTACCCATTTTCGTAAAATCCTTCAGCACCAGCAGGTGGAGATGTAGATTGTATTGATACTGATCAGGCGAGGATATGTTTAACTCTTGTTTCTAAGACAACTCGGAGAACTAATTATCATTTCATGCAACCTACTTATTTTTTATTTGACGGCTGTGTCTTAAAAGACACAGTGAAACTGATTAATCTTTAAGCTGTGGCTCAACTTAAAGCATGTTTTTAAGGTTAAAATATTGATTAAAAAAGTCATTATTAACATTTGTGTATAAATTAAAATTATGGTGACATTTAACTGCCAAAACACCAATAAAAGGAAGAAGCAGTTCCATATCTTAAGGTCAAAATAATTGATCTTTTATCAGTGTATTTTATGTTTTTCTTCTTTTGTAATTTTGAACCTGTTGATTGTTTTACCACCCACTGCACAGATAAACGCACACACAAACACACACAAACAACTGCCAATGAGCTGGCATTGATTGCTATTAATACTCTAGCCCCCGTACAGTAGCTTGTTGCTGCTGTGATCTCACTTGTGGAGCGTGTGGGATGCAACCACAGGCGCGGACAGGTAGAAGTGAAGTGTAATTGGAAGAGAAAGTGAGGCGCAGAGACAAAGAGAAAGAGCCAGAATGTGCGTCTCCATCGCTTCAGCCGCTTTCTCGTTGGCTCCTCACCTCACGGACAGAGTGTGGTCAGTGTGTGTGTGTGTGTGTATGTGTGAAAGTGGGTGTGAGCAGCTGAGTGAGTTGGTCGCGCTGCGCTTTGAGAGTGGCTGCCACTTCACTCTTCTTCACTCATCCATGCTGGATTAAAAAACATTTTTTTGGGACTCATACACAGCTGTTTGGGACGCACATATTGCGACAGCTGCTGCAATGAGTGAGGAGACTAAAGAGAAATCTACAGGGAAGTCAGCTCATCGCAAGAAGAAAGGAAAGAAGGTAAAAAGACTGAGCTTTACTTGGGTTCGTAAACAACATGGTGTGACTGCTTGGGCTGAAACTAAATTCATTCTTTCTTAAACTGGAAGAAAAGAATTGCTGTGGCATTGCTTGCTTTGTGTTTTTTCAACAAAATTTAATGGTTTATTTGATAAGTGGATGGTTATGTGATCGTTGTAATTTGTTCATTTTATGTGTTTTGTCTTTGAAAGACCCACAATCGTGGATTTTGTTAATGGATGAAAGCATTTTTGTTGTTGCTGTGAGCTGTTAAGTGATTTCATGATTAATAATTTGAGTCTTCAGTCGTCTGAAAAGGTTTAATTAAATGATTCTCATGATAATGCTTTTTTCCTTAATGTTCTTATCTCATACATAGGAAAGACACATTTAACATGTTTTTACTAAGCAATTCTGAGTCCTAAAATCACCATGAAGTATGACTGTAGCCATTAATCACCTGTTAATTTCATTTTATGCTCAGTGAGAGATGAGGCCAAAGAGATAAGAGGAAAATGAAAAATGAGGTAGAGGGATACTCAAGAGACATGAGACAAAAGGTAAATTATGACTGAGCAAGAAAGGGGTACAGAGGAGTGGGAGAATAGAGAGGAAAAATGGAAAGTTAAAGAGCAAAAGTAAAAGAGGTGAAAGTGAAGAAAGAGGTGCAAGACCAGGATCACAGACAGGAAGGATATGGCTGAATATTGTAGCACAAAGTCCTGATTTCTCTTGATGTGAAAAGATCTTTTGTATTAGTTCAATAAAAAATGAGCCAATGTCGTATTGATTTAGTAGTAGATTTTAGTAATGCTGAAAAGCCCATCTCTGCCACTTTAGTGATTAAAACTGGTTTTCTATGATTAGCTGATTTTTAGGTCCACCCAAGCTTGCTGGCTGTCTGGCTGAATGTGTGTGTGTGTGTGTGTGTGGAGCCTTTTGTTTATGCCTTAAAAACACACCCCAACAAGAAAGAGAATTTTAAAAAGTGGTCACAGTTAAGAAAAATATAAGCTGTCCGACTTAAGTAATCAAAAACATTTTCTTCTCTTTGAAACATCTTGTAAGCCCTGTGAAGTATGGTCAATCACTCACTCTTCAACTTTACCCTCTTAAAATGATGTGGTGCAGTGCCACTGGAATCACCAGTCAGATAGCGCATGAACTGTCCAGATATTGTGATAGGCCTTTTTACTGTGCTCTCTCATGGTTAGATGGTAATGGACAAGCTAACCACTTACGAGCTATCTTCTCATGCGGTGACAAACTAAAGTCACAAAAGCCCTTCAAGTTTGGCTTTTATTTTCTGTACTTTGCAGTAGGGCTGCACAATATATCGAAAATTTACCTTCATTGCAATACTAGCCTTTGCAATGGACATATCGCAACAACTGTTTATACTGCAGTAAGTCGTAGGCTGTCAATTTTCTATTTTATTTCTAGTCTTTAGGCTACAGGACACCATAGTACATGATTGTGTTGCTGACCAAATAATTTTTTATTAAGAAGAAGAGTTACAAGAATCTAGCGTTAGCTAAAACACGCTACTAGCGTTGTTGTAGCACAAGCTATAAAGTTTAGCAGACGTGCCTGAGAGTTTTGCCAGTGCAGCTCCATGTGAGGAAACATCAAAGCAGCAGCGTTATTTATTTTATTTATCGCAGGTCATATCGTCATCGCATCTTTTACTGATATCGTGCAGCCCTACTTTTTAGTTAACTTTCTCCTTAAACTTTGTCCTCATAGCTGGGAATCATTTCAGTTAAAGGACTTTTTTTTATAAGGGTTCTTCCTGCAAGTTGCTAATTAACATTAGCTAAGTAACTGAGGTCGGTTGCAAACGTGATATTGAATTCACACGGTTTATTTTACAATTTCTTTCAAAAACATTTATCGTTTAAACCATTTGTGTCTAATTATGTCTTCTATGTCTTTAAACCTTTAGCGTTTGACATGGAAGGTTTTGTGTGCTGAGATAACCTATGCTAACCAATTACCAACGTGTACCTAATTGCATCAGAAATTACATCATGTATCTTGGATACTGCAAATATTTTTTTACTTTTTTATGGCTCCTGATTGCAAAAATATCCCCACTAAACAGATACAGTATATAGTTTATTAGGTGTACAAAGCCAAAAGCAAAACAGTTAATTAAACAGTACTGCTATAACTTACACTTTAAACCTATATGACCTGCTAAACCATGTAACCTGCTAACTAATACACTATTCCACAATGCAATGCAAAGATTTGCTACAAATTTTCAGCATATTTTCTTGACTGCAGCCCATTGTCGAGTTGTACATAGTATTTGTTGTTGTACTAATCCTGGTTGCACATCTTGGTTCTAAATCTGATCCTAGTTTGCTGCTCCAGCGTGTAAGTTTAAGTGTAAATCACTACAGTGTTCAGTTAGCGCTGGCCCAGTTGTGCTTATTTGTATTGAGAAATAAATCAAGGAGAATCTTTTTTAGAGCCTTTTGCTGTGATAAGAGTGCTGGCTAAGTAACCACCATTCTACAAGATCCAGCCTTATGTTCGGTCAGCCGTTCTTGGCTATCCTTACAAAGGTACACTAGACTCTTTATTAATGCTATGTAACAGGTGTCTTTTACCCTCCTTGTGTATATGGAAGGCAATCTTTAGCATAAAGGATTTACTGCACATTTTAACATTAACACTATGTCTTTTTCAAGGGATAAAACTGTGAACATTACATTTGCACATGATGAACTTTTGCACAAGGGCTGTGATTAATGGTTGTTTATGTGCCTAAAGAATGCAAGTAAGCAGAAAAAACTAAATGAAAATGAGCTGGAGGGGGAGCACCAGAGTCAAAAAAGGTGGGAAGCAAGGAATGGGGAAACTGAAGTTAAAAGGAAAAGAAAGTGCCACAGAATATATAATAGAGTAGGAAGGCTGGTAAAAAGAGAGAAAGGGGCACGAGTGTAATGATAAAGAAGAAACGGAGACAGGAGATGGAATGAAAAGCTCATGATTCTGTTGTTAGATGGCATCAAGGCTGATGAGACATGACTATTGTGTCACTGTGATACTGTGAAAAGGAGACAGTCAGAGTCATGGGAAGAAAAGGGACGGACAGCAAGAAAAGAAGATAAAAAGAGGAGTGTGGAATGAAGTCAGTAAAAATGGATGACTATTTTAGGTAAGAGTCAGGGCGGATGAAACGATGGGCAGGCAGAGTGAAGAGGAAGAAAATAGGTTATTATAGGAATAAGAAGTAGCGAGTTTAAGAAGACATGGAGTAATTTGTTTAAAAGCAAGAGTAGCATGTTGCCTCCACTCTACCACCTGTTGCTAGGGACACGGAATAACCGTAGCGATGAACCGGAGTCAAACTGCAGATGGCAACCTGCAGGATGAGCAAGAGTAATCCAGGAAGTTCCTAAAGGTATCACTAGGGTTGCAAAATTCCAGGAATTTTCAAAGTTGGAAACTTTCCATCGGAATTAATGGAAATATTTGGGAATTAATGGGAATGTTTGGGAATTAACCGGAAATTTAAGGTCTTTTTTACTCAACAGAGAACTTAAATATAGTTGAGGAAAATATATTGTTGCATAATCTTGGCTAAAACCACCAGATTGTTAGCAAGGACTCTTGAATATCTATGCTATTCAGGTGAAGTTCTGGGCAGTTTGGCAAAGTATTGAACCAAGCGAAGCCTTTGGGAAGGGGACGGAATCTGGCAGTCATGCCAGCACATATCTGCATCCACCTGGTGGAAGGGACTTTTTAGATCAGAGGTTCTTGCACCTGTAGCCTCCATCATCCTCCAAATCCCACCATCATCAGCTGCCTCTGAGAGTGACAAATCTGTTGAAATGCCATGTTTTTAATTGTTTTATTTTGCACGGATGTCTACTTATGACAAAACAAAATCTTAATATTTATGTTTGTATATTTATTGAAATTATCTCCAACTTCCAGCTAATTCCTATGAATCCCCAATAAGTCCCATAATTCCCGTGGAAAGTTTCCAATTCAAAGTATTTCCAAAATCCCCAAGCTTAACTTCCCGTGGAAAGTTTCTGGAAATTTACTAGAAATTTCCTCCCCTTTGCAACCCTCGCTATCACACACTAAAGAGAACAAGTGAATGTGGTTGCGTTAAAGGTGAGAATTATGTGAGCAGTGAAGATATTTAGTGAGAGCAGTTGTTCTATTTTAGTGGGAGAAACTCAAAAGTAGCACATGTGACAGCTTATGGTTGTCTCAGCCAAATAGTTATTAAAGGTTATGTTTGGTTTATTCCAACCTGAGATGTTCACAATTAATGTGGACATTATGGCTTTGTGGTTCACATAAAATTTGTACCTATGTTAAATTTAAATATTTGGAGCCACAGTAGCTGTTTACAGAAAACATCATTTCAACTGTTTCTCAGCTTTATGGAAAATAATATTTATATATCAACATATACTGTACAGTTCACATATGAGCAACAGGTCATAGGTACATAGAAACAACAGTTGCTGCTTGTCTCTTCATCCAGTACTTGAAGAAACTGATAAACAATCCACCATGAGAAAATTGTATGATCGCTTGAGTGTGTTTTCTGTCATGTGTCCCAATGGTTATACTTGTATTAAGACACTACTGTAAAGGAAACATTGCCATATAAGCAACTATTTTAGAATTATCTTGATCTGTAGTTTGTAATTGGAGTGAACAATGATCAAATGAATTCTTCTAGAGCAGTGATCTCTCACAGCTAGAAGCTAGCATTAAGTTTATTGTTTACAGGTGATAGGAAAGTCAGAACAAGGGGTCCAGGTATTCAGTTCTCTGGGAGGAGAGGGGACTTGTTAGTGATCGTTCCATTGAAGCAAAACATCAAATAATCCAATCTCCAAATTGTGGCTTACTGTATCTGGGTGGAATTCCTGAATGGAAGGGGAAGGTAGCTGCTGTGGTTCCTGAGCAGGTAGTGGGGGGAGCAGGCAGGTTGGTGAGGGTTGAAGGAAAGAATGGCAGGCGGAAGAAGTCCTGAAGCTGAGATGTGGTCGACGGATTCCCGGAGTGGCAAGAAAGCACTAGACTAGGGCTGCAACTAATGACTGTGATCTATTAAAACGACTAGACGACTAATCGGATTATGTAATGGCTCTTATTTCACTTTCAGCTTTAAAATCTTGCGTGAGGTTGTTATGTAAGTCCGACGTGCCTCCTCTTTAAATGTTCGAGCATTGCAGACGTACTTCTGTAGTACATAAGGTCCGCTTTACAAATCTCACATGTATTTAATTTATATTGTAAGCTGGACATGAAGTTATCCCAGACCTTTCGCCGATTTGTTCCCTGGTCGCCCACCATTTTTTCCCCCTGGTGGACTTTATAGCACATGTGCAACTCTCAGCAGAGAAATTAAAAGAAGACGATGTCTCACTCTGTAGTTTTTTTTAGTTTTTTTTTTTACAATAGTCGACAGGTAAATTTCTTGTCAACTATTTTTATTGTCAACTAATCGTTACAGCCCCACACTAGAGTAGAGAATAACTCACGGTAAAATAAAAAATTACTTGGCACAAAAGATCACTGTTAGGAGCCTGATTTACCATGGAAACAGTGAGACAATGTGGCGAAGTCTGGTTGCTTCGGCTGTCCTCATGAAGGAAGTCTTGATGAGGGTATATTTTTATGGATAGTGGGGGGGGGGGGGGGGGGGGGGGGGGGG
>JBAMHW010000024.1:5647333-5673680 GCA_037177495.1 Rhadinocentrus ornatus | reverse complement strand
TACACCCTGGACAGGTCACCAGTCCATCGCAGGGCCAACATATATAGGGACAAACAACCATTCACGCACACACTCATGTGATTGTTCCATTTAGTCTAAAATAAAAGATGTTTATGTCCTCACTCCAGCTGAGAACACTAATTTTCTGTGAAATTATGTTCCAACTTATTCTCATTGGCCTCGTTTGAATTGAACAGTACTTTGTTTAAACTCTGGGATCTGGGCTGAATTACTTATTCGGCACATCTTTACACACAAGATCAAATCGGAGAAGATCAGTCATGCGTGTTGACTGACAACTGTAGACCCAGCACCTGACTTTATAAGATGTTCTTTTTTACATTTCTTTGTTTTATCACCATCATCCTCTCTCACCTGCTTTTTCCTCACATATCTCTTTTTTTCTCATCACTGTTGCTTCTTTTTTTCACACCCCTTTTCTCATCTCAATGTTCCCCCCCCCCATCACCTCCTCTTACTTCTCCTTCCTCCATCCTCTGCCAGTGGCCACATGCCTGCTTCTTGACGTGTTGCCATGACAGCCTGCCAAGGTGTCACCACTGGGGTCGCTTACATAGCTGTACTGAGCATGCCCAGCAGAGCTAGGTCAGGATTCCCGACCTGAGTGGCTGCATCCTGCTGGGTTCAAGTATGGTCTTTGTGTGTTGGTGTGTACATTTGTGTGTAAGGGAAGTCAGAAAATGTGCTGTGTGTAAATGCATGAATTAGGATGAGCTATCAGTGTCTATAATGGAAGGTTCATATTTAATTAACCTTTCTAATGTCAGGGAGGGTTGTCAGTCCATTTGGATTAAAGTAGACAAGCATTATCCTTTGCTCAAACACATGAACACCATAAAGACAAGAGGAGTGACTTGGATTAATTAGAATTTGATCTCCAAATGGCCAGCAGATGAAAGTGTAATGCAATTTTCAAATCCAGTCAAATTTAAAATAATTCATAAGAAATGTTTTTCAAGTGATGAGTGGGGCTTCTACAATGTTGTTCAACCTAAAACCTCTAGCCTGTATTACAGTCTTGTTACTAGGTTGCAAAAAACATGCTTGTTGGCTACTCTGATAGAAACCATAAAGAAAAATACTCTGAACAAAGTATAGTTTATAGTTATAGTATAGTTAGCATAGCATGCTAATACCAAAATAGTAGATAATTTCAGTTAGCTTTGGTATGATGGCAAGCCTGTCCATACTTATATCCAACGTATTCATACCAACACCCAGCTGATGCAGTACCTAATCCAGTCTGTCACCTGCATAGAGAAACCAGTTCTCAAATGCTAACACCTGCATCTCTTTGCTAAAAACAGCTCAAGGAATATGTAATTCTATTTGTGAAACTTGTTAGCCTCTCAAATGCTAATTTCTTTGCTAAAAGACAGCCAACTGAATATCCATTCTGTTCGTCACCTGTTTAGAGATGCTAGTTGCTAGCTTCTCCAATGCTAATGCACATTTGAGATGAGCTGATCCAACGAGTAGCTGCGTTCACACATGAATTTCCCTTCAGCTGGAATGCGTAGTTGCTTTTTCATTTGCAACTGCTGGGTCTTTTACTAATGCAGATTTATCATTATTCAAATCAATAACTGGCTTTGGCGGGGAAATAACTTTGCTACAAGAATAAAGCCATTGCCAGCTGCTTAGTCGGATTAATAGAGGTTTTTTTTAACTGTGCCATATTTGCCATTAAGGGACTACTTTGGCTCGTCCTATCAGAATTAGGAATTTATTAAACTTGCATATTTTCTTCATTAGTGGAGGAGCTGTGATTGAAGACTTTAAAAAATAAGAAATGATAATATGAAAAGAAATGTTTTTCCTTTAACAGATCATGGGAGCATTGCTCAGCAATTATGAGGTGAGAGGTAGACATTTTAATGATTAATTTTATGGATAATTAAGAAAATATCACCTGAGAATTCCTATAGCACAAAATGATGTATTACTTGTTTAATTCTTTCAGCACTGATGAACCATATTCCTTCTGTTGTCATTTACAAAAATAGCCTTTAATCCTGGAATTATTGAAAGTTGCAGTCATAATCAGGGATATTTTTCAATGTTAAAGTAAGAAATAAAATATTACCAAGCAAGATGTCCTCCAATCTGTCAGCATTGTAAGATCAACATTTTTAGATCTCTTAATGTTTTCTGAGTAAAATTATTTTCTTCAGTTCCTGTATTGAAACCCAATTAGTTTTACAAATAGTTCCATTTAGTTTTTTGGGCTTTCTCCTTTATTTGAAGCATGCTACTGCAGCTTTTTGTGCACGTAAAAATTAGCAAAGATTGAAAATCTCTCCTATAATGAGATTGTTTTTTAGAGGTGAATTACTTCAGTAACAATTGAAAAAAATAGATCATCAATGGAGATGCTGTTGTCCTGGAAACTCATACATACATACAGAGTGATGAATCAAAATAATAATTGTAATGAGATCACAGTCAACATGTCAATAAAAACACACAAAAAAAGATGAGGAAGATATGAGACATTAATTAAACTTAAATAAAAATTTAAATTTCAGAATGTTATGTAAAGTTGTTGAAATGATAAACACATGCAGGAAATTATAAGAACCAAACAGCGGGTTTTTGGACATCTTTGGTAATTATTTGCCAGCACCGTGAGAATAAAAAAGGCAGGGCAAAGTGGCCTTTTCTTGTCTTCTCTGTTGCATCTTTCCTCTATCTGGTCTTTTTCTTTTGGAGTCATGGAATAAAAACGGACCACTATGCCGGTTTTGACCAATCAGATAATGAAGCGGCAGGTGTTTTCTGAAGATTAATGCACATAAACCTGTTCTAGTAAATCCTTAAATGACACGAGTCTTTGAATAAGCACATTACACTGAAATATGAAGAATAAATATTACTAGGGTTTTATAGCATTAATGATTGTTCAAATGATTAATTCAGTTTTAAAAACTTAAATAAGGATATAAGTTAGTTCCTGGAAAGGTAAAATAAAACCCTTCCTTATCAGTGGCTCCCTGTTTTATATCAAACCCTTTAGTTGTTTATTTAGCCAATTTTAACATCCTGTTATTTGAAATCAGCAATACATGATTTCTTTTACTTCCTTCTAAATGAGATCTAGTTGTCACTGTTGAGGGATGTGAAATTTGAAGAGTGTGATGCGGTTCGATATGGCCTTGATGCAGCGAAGGGATACTCTGCTCATAATGCTATTTGTAGCTCGTGTATCTGGTTGCCTAGGAAACAGTTGGCAGAGTGCCAGCAGAAGATTGAAACTGACCCCAGACAGACAGACAGACAGACAGACACAGATAAATAAATCCCCTAACAGACGGATGTAAACATTACAGCCACTCTTTGGGCCTTTGTTCGCATGAAATCCTTTGATTGATTTGCATCTCTCTCTCTGTCTCCCTCTCTCTCTCTTCCCTATGTAAGTGGCTGTTATGGTCTCTCTCCCCCGACTGTGGTCTCGGCATTCATTTGTTGCTTTTGTTCCTGCCAGCTGTATCCTTTTAGATTTTGACTCAGAAAGTCAGCAGGTAAAATCATTTATTACAGGACAGAACGAGTTGCACAGTATTGAGATGGCCTGACTTATATTCGCATTCTGGGTCGTACACCTCCACCTTTGGAGCGCATTGGCCTCCGACTTGCAGATAGTGGCATTCAGCCTCATCAGTCTCCATGATGATGACTCACTAAACGTCACATCCACTCGTCATGACTCCACTCTGAGCAGTGACTGTTTCATGAGCGTTGGCCAAACAGAGACATCACTATAGTTGTAAACAGATAACTTGAAATGGTTGAATTTAACACTTTTGTGTGGATTTTTGAGCCACTTGGTGGCAGCAGAAACAAACATGTAGCTTAGTCTCATTTGTTTACTATCAGTATTTATGCCAAAAGGTGATATAGTCCATTAACCCCTGTCTTTTAGCTTGGTTTTGTCAACCATCAGCTGTTTACTAATGATGCTCCTGCTCTGTATGGCTTTAATCACTGCTGTTCAAAGACTTAGACTTCACTGATAACATAAAAAACTTGCTTTCAGCCAGATCACAAGTTCAGTATTTCTTCAGCATTATTCACTGTTTAACTTTGCACAATCACAGCTGCTGGTTTTATGATTTTTACGTCTTCTTCATTACTAAAGCTGAATTTACACTAAATATTTGTTAGAATCTGAGCAGGTTTTAGGGGTGACCCGTGATCCTCAAACGACCATCACTTTGGTTATGTCCTTGAACACCACACCTCTTTTAAGCACATTTTACATGCCATTTAAATGCATTTTATGCTTCTCACATGATGCCACACTGTTGTTTCTGTCATTGCATCACATGAATCATCTGGGCCAGAAGCAGAAGATTTAGGTTCGGATTGGATTATTTGGTTCCTCTTTGACATTTGAGCTGGGAGACGGCTACAGTTCTGATGTACTACTCAGTCTGATTCAGTGCATAATGGCTACCATTACAGCTCATGAAGCCAATTGTATTGCTAATGAGGTTTTTATTTATTTATTGATTTTTTTTTCTTTTTATTATGGGCTGCCCGGGCAAGCTGGACCCAAACTTTCTTCCCTCTAAGCATAATCTAATCTTCTTAACTGATCCTGCAGGCCTGCAGGCTTCTGAAATCACCCAGCAGTTTGAACATGTTTGTGTTTTATGTTGTTTCTTGCATCCTTATCTAGTTTAAGCCCATCTGCAGTGTACTGTGTCAGATGTCTGGATCCTGCTCTGACTCTGAGAGTGAGAGTGGAAGAAATAAAGAGAGTGACAAAGACTGTAAGATCTCAGACAGAGTGAGGAGACAGCCGGGGGAGTTGGAGGCCATGTAATGTCAAAGCAATAAGAGCATTTCTTTGACACGACAGCTGGAAGGATTACACTTTATTTTATTATAGCTTGCAAGACTTGATTTTTAAGGCTCATGGCAATGTTAACATGGAGTATAGGAACAACAGGAAACCTAGTCATTTACAAGTTGGTAGTTCTTATTAAGTCAGCTGTGCAACAGTCTCAGCTTCTTAACCTGGACTTTAGTTTGGCTGTAGGATGAATGCATAGTTGTTCCTGTAAAGTCAAGTTTGTGACTAAATTGTAGCTCCACGATCTTTAGCAGACGGGACAGACTGCTGTTCTCTACAAATGAATACCTTTCATTGATCCTTAGTGCCGCAAGAAATTTTATTATCGTTTTCTTTCTTTCAGAGTTCAAGCATAAAGTTGACTGAGTCTTGTCACTTATTGGCATTGAAGTCAGGTTTTTTGTCTCAACCAAAGTTCACACTGGTCACACTGAAAGTGGCTACTTGGGTCCTAATTTTGTTGTATTAGCTAAACCTTGTGTGCCTTTAGCTCAATTGCCTGTATTACTCACACAATAATGTCGACGCTACTAAGTGAGAATGACTTCTTTGGGGGGTTAATGCTATTCAGACTTTACCTCACAGCACAAACACAGTCAGACAGGCAAGTTTAACAGGTTACACTTAAAGTCTAATTTGTCCTAATGGCTTAACTGGTATATTTTTATTTTCCATTGACCTGTGAGAACTAATGTGAACCACTCTGCTGCTTGTTTCCAGCTCTGTTCATAGTTAAAAATGTCAGAAAATATTGGAGTAAATTAGGGTTTTACGGCACAAATACTTCATAACCTTATAATTATTTTAGAATGGCCCAAAAGGAACTGATATTAAAAAGCACTAACGGATATGGAGAGTTTAGCCTTGATCAAAGTAGGGTCACAAAGTCTGCTTGTCCTGTTGGTGATAAGGCTCGGCAAACAGGATCTTTACAGGCGTTTTGACAAGATAAGGAACAAAGTAAGCTTCACCTTGGTTACAAAAGCCAAACGGTACAGAGAACCGGAGACTATAAACACTTTACTGAAATCATAGTTTCTTCATTCTAGAAAGGGAAATCTGTAGGATGAGGTTTATTTTCTTCCAGCTCAGCTTTTCTCTTCATGCCTCTGCATTACCCTGCTCTGGTAAAATAAAAAAGTTTCACCTGGTCAGCATATAGTAGTGTGTGCATTTCCCTGAGTTCAGCAATTCTCTTAATATGCTGTTGTTGCTGCTGTATCCATACCAGTATTTATTTATTTATTTATTTTTTAGTCTCTGCAAGTGTGAATTAAGGTTTGAGAGATTCCAGACTGCACAATTCCCATGTATTTTATTCCTCGGTCATTACCACTCTGGTTAAGTTTAGAAGTCCCTGAAACTATTTAAAAGTAATTTCGCAACGTATGCTTTGATGGAAAACTTAATTGGCATGCTTTGCCATTTAATATAACTTGAAGTCTCAACTCTTTATTTTTCTGAAACATTAACAACAGCAAATATATTCAATTTCACCTTATATCTAAAGTGCAGTGATAAAAATGTTACAGGTGCATTTATTGGCATTTTTCAGTGTGATTGGTGCAGCAGATTGCATTAAAATGTAAAATTAACCTGAGCAAAATTAAGTTTCTCATGAAAGATGAGCCTTTCCCCTAAAACACAACAGATTTTTTTTTTAATGAGCCTTTATGTTTAGAACGTGTAAACAAAACAACAGGCACTTCCTGCTCCTCCTACAACAGTTTTTATCTGTATAAGGGCGCCTCTAAGTGGTCACCGAAAGTACTGCATCTGATACACACAGTAACGCTCCGCTGTTTGGATCAAAGTCATCCCTCAGAAATCTTTCCAAATAACTCAAGATCAGAGGAAGAAAAGGACATCGCAGTGGATTAATGTCACACATATTTTATTTACTCCCATTATATTAATGAAGACTCTACAAGAACTTCTAATAGGTCAAATGGATTCACATCCTGTCATTCTATTGTGTACAGAACTGGTAAATAATAAAGTTTTTGTGAATACCTCAAAGATCTATTAGTTCTTTAAAGAGAAGATTAAAACTGTGACAGTAATAACTTGTGTGGCCACTAGAGAGCGCCACAGACCACAGGAAGCAACAGCGTTTTGGGACAAAAGGGTTCATTTAATTGTGTAACTAAATATTTTTATGTTTATTAGTTTTTCTCAAGACATGATTCAAGGATGATCTTCATTCCCTCTGTGTTGTTGTTAGCTTCTCTCTCATTTACAAATATAAACTCTTAGGTTCTTGGTTTAAAAACTGGAACCAGCTCATGCAGAAAAATGAAGCCAAGCATTTTCCCCCCTTACCCTCTTCACTTCTTCTGCGCTGTTCCCATCATTGGCTTTTACTGCTCACCCCAAATCGTCAGGAAAAGCAAATAGGACCAACTGTCTACATTTGGATTCACGTCTGCATATAAAATGGCTTCTGATGTGTGTGTGCAAGTCCAGAAACCAGCAGTGTTTGCGTGATTTTATTGGTAATTTCTGCTTCTTTTTAAATAGATAAACTTGCCTAAGACCTAAGAAAGGTCCGGAGTGCATTATTTGTAAAAACTGTAGTCGACTGTTTTTACAGCCACCCGTTAATTCACAGAATATTCTGTTTAAGCTGCATCTGAATGGCTTTGCCAAGTAATAATGCAACCCAAATAATAGGCCAATCACCAACTATTTTTGTAATTGATCCTTTATTTTAGCATTTGAATACATAGCATTTTCTAAAATAAAAGAATTATGTCTTTGTTCTGTCTGTTAAACTATTTCTTCATCAAAAGCTATTTAAAGATGCTTCCCCATGAGCTGTAGGGTGGTATGATGTTTTTTTTTCTCTTATATTTATAGGCTTAAATGATTATTTTGCAGGTATTTGTACAGTACATAATGGTAATTGTAGTTCGCAGCCCTTTATCCCTGTTGGTAAAATTAGCTTTAATGTTGGTTTTCTTAGTCTTATTTTGTTGTGACCATGACATATGCTCATGTTTAGCCAAGTGGTTAAACAATGAGCTGGTTTGAAGGACAAGAAGAAGTGAATCAGAAGAACTGAATGATAGGAGGGCCACAAAATGCAATAAATCCTTATAAGGATAAGAAATTAAATGAGTGAAGGTGAAAAGAGATAAATAAATGAGAAAACAATACACAAAATAAAGCAATATAAATAAATAAACAAATAAATGAGTGATTCACATATTTATTTAAAGATATATATATATATATGTATATGATAAGTGGAACAATTAAATGTGTAAAATTCATTTAAAAATGATTTGTTTTATATAACCACTATTATTTTTACTTTTTTATTTAATTAATTAATTAATTTTTTTATATTTTATAGCTACTAATATCTCCTAATACCTCCTCTGAATAGCCCTCGGATCCCTACAGTATTCCTCCTTTTAGAAAGCAATATTGTATCTCCTTTGTGGAGGCCAGTAAAGCACCCTCAGCCATGACTTGATTATCTGCAGCTTTATGGGCTTGTGCACTGAGGAGTTTGCTGCAGGCGGTGGATAGCATAGCTGTGGTTAGATCAGCAGCACTGGGTCAAAAGGACTGATACTATAAAAATGGATCAGAAAGAGAAAGGAGCAGATTATGTAAGAGTAAACACAAACAATAATGCAAGTTGCAGGCATCTCTGCTGCTGAGCCACATCTAGAGCCTGACATTTTTACTGAGCGAGCTGTTTGCCACCGTAAAGACTCCACCAGATGCTGCGAGCCAAACTCTTCCACCTTTAAACATCTCATCCTTTGTTGGGATAGTTTTAAAAATCTGATCCGTGTTGAAAGAAATCACCTGCTGCTAATCCCAGTTTCAGGACAGACAGGAAGCCTTTAAGGGCTGGTACATGTAATTCATAAGCTTCTTTTACAGATGGAGATAATGACGGATTAGTCCAATAAATCCTCACTGAAGCCACTGGATGACAGAAGACTTACTTTATTACAGTACATTGAGGTTCGTGATTAGCCTCACGTTTGGACTTGGAAGGAATTTTCTACTTAATGAAGCATTTTTCCTGATATATGTCCTGTTTATAAGGCTTTTAAAGCATGTTCTGTTTGAAACACACAAGCTCAGATGATGTATTTTAAATACCTAGAAAACTTCAGCTGGATGTATATTAAGTAAGTGAGCAATAATGAAAAGATAGTGACCAAACTACTGTAGATGTAAGGTTTCAACAAATAATGAGCTTTCAGTCTGATAGAAGGCGATAAATGAGCTGAAACAGCTTTTCCTTTCTCAGTCATTAAAATTGGATGTTTGTAAGATTTGTCCTACTAAGATTATTGTATTTGTAAGAGTTAGACCCATGTAAGCAGCTCTTTAAGGCGCTACATTGTACTAGCATTTTCTAATTATCACTGTACAGCGCAACAGGAAGAGGTGTTTGGTGGTTATCCAAAGTATTACCCATTATAAGCTCTAATAACTTTTAGGATGAGAATTTAAAGGCTCTCCAGTTGTTCCTGTTCATCCCAAAACATGTTAGGTTTATAACAACCATTCTACTTAACTTTATTAGGGCCGCACTGGTGAAATGTTAGCATGTACCAAAAAAGGTAATGAGGTTTAACACCCTGCAGATGACTTCAGCAACTACTTCTCCTGGGAAAACTTGTTCTCCTCCATCAGTCGTTATTACAGGCAGGTCGCGACAGTGATGCTTCATATGCAGGAGTTTTACACGAGTGTGAGGAAGTGTGTTGAGTCAACATAGTGAAAAAGGCACACAAGAGACCGAAAGAGAGAAAAAACCTTCAGATGGATGCAAACTATTTATAAATAGGTTTAAAAAATCCCAACATTAATGAGTTAATTGATCCATAAAGAGACAAATGAAGACAGGGGATAACATGACAATGACACACGCTTTTTTGTTCCCACCGGTGAGAGACTCTGACAGAATTAGACAGTTTTGAATGTTTTTGCAAATTTTGACTTTTTTTTTTTTTTACCAGTATTAAAGCCTTTAAAAAATAATAATAATTAAAAAACGTTACATTGTCAGCCCAACTTGAATATCATGTGGACGGATCCCCATGATATTGTTTCCTCACAGCAGCATTAAGCCACTTTTAGTATTTTATACCTACATTCAGTGTCGAGACAGAAATCAGTCATGTTTGTGCAGAATGGGGGGGTGGGGGAGAGAGATATGAAAAGAACTTTAAACACAGACAGAAGAAGAATGATTAACAGTGTTCATCAAGAATAAATGCCCACACAGAGGTCAATGCAACCACAAAAAGGCCAAACAAAACACAGAAGTAGGCTATAAAGATCAAAATACCACAAAAAGGGGAAGAAATCAGCTACAAAATGCACCCACCAACTTTGAAAAGAGACTAAACAACAAAGGTGAAGTGTCCATAAGAAGACAGGAAATAACTAATCTAAACATATTTTATTTTAAAGAGCAATGTGGAATAAAACAAGTTCACATATCTCCAAATCAGACATCTTCCATCTCTTCTTCTCCTTTGTTATTGTCATGTTGTAGGGAGGACCTCATTTTCCTGAACCGTTAGTTGCTCTCTGTCACATGCCAGCCAGCCAATAGCAAGCTTCCTCTGATGTCACATGTTCTGCTTACAGTCCCAACCCCACTCCAATGTGTTAATATTTAATGGCTGCAGTCTACCGACATGAGCTCACACTACAGTAGCACTCATTGCACACACCCTCACGAACACACAGGAAAACCCAAAATAAGAAATAGAAACCTTTAAACGTTCAATGATGACTGTTTCTGATCTGACCACGAGATGTAGATGATCCTCTATAATTTAGCATCGTTGATGGGCATTGATAGGTAATTTTGTTGCCTTGACATTAGATAAACAAGTGTCCGCAAGAAATCAACTGGGTCCCTTGTTTTCTTTAAACAAGGGATCTCTTAATGCTTCCTGGAAAAAAGCAGATTGCCCTCATGGTAAGATTTCCTCTGTATTCTCCCATATCTGAGAAAATCAATGTATAATGAATTATACATTAGAATTTTAAAAATTGATGCGTTAGTGCACAACAGCCTGGATGCACCTTTAAATTTTTTCAAAAGGTGAAAATATTAGGTCTTGCCACATTACCCAACGATTAACCAACGATTTCCTACTTCAAGAAATTTAAAATCTTTCCTTTTATCTAAATCATTAAAGGGGTAAAATCTTTCAAATCAGTGGAATAATGGGAACGCTATATCTTATAAATTCCATATGGCTGCAAGATAACCCTGTAAGGCATCTATGTTAAATTACCCATTTTAGCCTCTGAAAGGCCGGGCAGAAATGAATAACCAGTATGATCATCCAGATCCAGAATACTTCTCCTCTGACGTAATTAGCTGTATATTCTTACGTCGCTCTATAGGTTTGCATGTGTGAGGCTGTGGAAAGCTTTCTGTTCACCGTGCATGAGGTTTGAAGTGGAACAGGATCGATACCGAGCTGTTGTATGCAAAGTCAGAGCTAAGATTCAGGTTTTGTCAGTGGATTTGAAGGAAGGTGAAACTTTGTTCCCATGACAGTTAAGTTTATGAAAGCGTGAGATTATCTATTTGTATTTCCTAAGATGGCTCAGGTACATCACCCTGCTGTTCTCCTGTCCCCACACCCAGAGTCTTATGTTCATTTTGATTTGTTTCCTCATACTGACCACTGTTATATGACCCACCATCATCCTCAGAGTGTAATCCACTAGCTCAGTGGTTCCCAACCTGGGGTCTGGGACCCCCCTAGGGCACAGGGGTGAATGGCTTTTCAGTATATGCATGAAGGGGGTCCTCAAGTAAAATATGTTGGGAACCACTGCACTAGATAACTGCCGTTTCAGGAAAGGAAATTAGCCTGAATCTGCAAACAAATCAGTGTTAGAACATGAATGTGATGTAATGAACATGCTGGTTACAAGGTCAGCCCCTCAACATCATTTAAGCTCTCTATGCTAGCTAGTTAGCGCTAAACAAAATAACCTTCAGCAATGTGGCTGATACAAAGTGGGGTTACTCTAAAACCTTGCAACAGCTTACTGAACTTTGTCAGATTTTTGTATTGTAGCACCCCCTTAAAAGGCTAGTTCGGTGTCCATCTTGAATCCTGTGTCTTCTCTGAGCTGTCTCCATTATGAAAAAGTCAGTCCGATGTCTGATTTCCTTGCTGAATCAGACACAGTGCACATCCAAATCAGCCAGTGTGTTAATAACTGATTGCTGGTGTGTGATGCAATGCCATAAAACAAAACACAGCTGTCACAGGATGCTCTGGGCTAGTAACACCAAGTTGTAATATGCAGCTTCTCAGCCCCGGGTAGCTGCAGGGCAATGATGGCCCCAGGAACGTGTATAATGAATGTCACTGTGCCATCAAAATGAGTCAGAAGCAAGTTCTAAGGTTAGATTTATGTAGTGATGCTTTAACAAGTTTCCTGCCAGTTATTGCTGATCATTTTTACTCAGAACCACAAATGTAAAGTTCACAAAAACGAGAGCTAAAGGGTCAAAGCATCACTGATGTTTTACAGGGTTCTTCCTCTTAAATCACTGGGGAATGATGTATTGTAACCAGAGAGAAAGTGGTGAACCAACGCTGACTGATCCCTGCAGCCATGTTTAGACACGCTGGGTGACAAACATGTGGCGCTGTTTAACCAATTAGCAAGAAACTGTGGATCTACATCCTCACCTCAATGAGACAAAATGAGGTCATTACAGTTTGGATTAAACAACTGGGTCTTCTGCTGTAAAATCTGTCTGTGATGATGATAATGAAATTTCCATCATCACAGACATCATCCTTGTTACTGCAGCATTTCTCTTTTTAACAGACAACTGGGACGAAACTCTGTAGTTTGGCTCCGATCAGGAGGAAAAACCAGTGGGATGCCGAAAGAGGCTGAGCAATGAAGTTTCATAACAGGAGCATCATGGCTGCACACGTAGTGCACGATGTGATATGCTGGACCCCCACTGTGTGTTTGTCCTATATGTACCCTGTGTGAGGACTCATCCTCCCTTTCTTCTCTTCTTTCTGTCTTTATCTCTCAGCCATAGCCAGCTGGTACTGAGCAGAGGTATTCATCCAGTCCTTCCTCCCGCCTTTTTTTTTATTTTTTATCTGCTGTCCCAGCTGCTCTCTCTACCTCTCTCCACCCCCCACCCCTCCTTTGCCTCCACTCCCTCCTCATCCTCCCCCTCCTCCTCCTCCGATCTCAACCTCCTTTCCTCTGTCATTTCCCTGCTGTTTGCGTGTCCCGGCGAGACGTCGCGGACCGAGCGTGTGCGTCTGAGTGTGTATATAGAGGATGTCTTGGAGCTCAGGTGCTGGGAGCAGACTTGGGGAACCAGTTAAGCAGCCAACAGGACCAGTCTATTTACCAAGAAACCAGAGCTCTTTCCTGGGGTAGGGGCTGGAGCTTGAGCCCCATCTTGGACTATCTTGGAGTTCTCCTAATGTACCTGTAGACTGAGCTATTTTTTATACATAATTCAAGAACTTAAGGACAATTTCTGCTGTGTATGGATCATAGCTGTTAAACCAGGATTTTTATTTTATTTTAGATTAAGATTTGTATTTGCTTTACTTATTTTGCACTTTGAGCTTACAGCAGTGAAAGCAGTTGCCTTATCAAGGGAGGATTTTTGAAGAGTATGTCGTGTCTCTGTCCTGCCCCAAACTGGATCATAGCATCTGCACTCTGTGGATAGCTGCTGAGGGAGAAAAGGAACAAAAGGTAGAGGGGATATATTGAAAAAGGAGAAGAGGGAAGTGCCTCTTGGACAATCTCCCTCTTACACTCCTCAGACAAAAGCACAGCCAAGAAAAGGAGGAACAAAAACTCATAATTAAGAGCAGAGGTGAAAAAAGGCTAAAGGGGACACTTTGATTCCACGCTCAATCTCTCCTTCCCCACTTCCCACCTGTGTGGATTAATTGGGCTGAACCAGAATGGCGCACGCTGCCTCGCAGCTGAAGAAAAAGGCAGACGAGAACCTCAATGCTGCAGAGGATGAGAAGGAGAAGAAGAAGGCGAGAAAGCGGCCACGTGAAGTCAAGAAAAAGGTAGAGGAAGTGGAGGAAAGAGAAGGATGAGGAGTTTGAAAGGAGGGAAAAGTGATGGTGAAATGGAAGCAGGGGAGCTGACGGAGAGGAGAGAAGAAGGTTTGAGACGTGTCAGTCTAGTAGAGTCTGGGAGCATCTCTTTTGTCATGATGCAGCCTCACATGCACATACACAACACCCAGTGGGATGAGAGGGGTGATCCCAGTGGGAATACTGAGGCGTAGGGGGTGGATGGATGGGTGGAAAAAAGAAATATGGATGTGCAGAGAGTATGCACAGGGATCAGCTATAGAGGACAGGCTGGTATTTTTGGCAGCATCTGTGTGCGTAAGAGAGAAAAAAGGCTGCTGACAGACCTGAGGAACCCATTAGAATAAGATTGTTGTCATAAAAATAAATTTAATAAGAAAAAAGCTTGTGCACGCTCAACTTGCTTCCTTTACCTTAAAAAAAAAAAGAAAAGCTCATTTATTCGTATAAGATGCTGCTTCAACTGAGTGTCCTCTTTTTGTGTAAACTGGTAGGGAAACGGAACGTTTGAATTCAGGGGAGAAATATGAGTCTGAGCTGAAGGCATCAGCAGTCACGCCCTGCGGTGAGGCGTGGGTTGATAGTGTGTGCGCGTGCACAGCCGTCTTTGTGCAAGGACAAAGTTTAGACTTGATCTTTGACGCCCGGGTAATCAATAGGTCTGATTTGAGATCAATATCATCCTTACTGCAGTGATGGCTTTATTTGGCAGATCGGGAGCTTTTCCGTTGAGGTTGATGTTAATAAAGGGTTCAGTGTTTGAATAACTTTGTTGACCTGTATGTGTGTTGAAATCACTTGCGTGTTTTTTTTAAAGATTTGGTCTTGTGCGTATTGCCATTTGAGCCTGAAGCCATTATTAGTTCCGGGTTCGCCACCTGTCACGAAGAGTCAATACAATGACCTCATTAGTGTCAAGGTTAAAGCGGATGGAGAGGTGACTCTCACCACCGGCTGGATGTTTGTGATGGCATTGCTTTGGGAAATGTGGCTGGGTGGTGCCGGCCACATCACAACAGGAAAGTTCTGCAGGTGCAGACCTGCTGGTGCTTCATGCGTGTTGTTTTCATCAACCCTCTGCATGTTTTCTCAAGTAGTTTATTATAAATTGGCCTTATGTCAGTCTTTTTCAGGATGAGCCACACCTCTCATGCAGCATTGACTGGCTTCAGTCCTCCTCAGGGTAAAAAACAAAGCTAGAAAAAAACAACACAGTTAGAAATATAGGAGTAAACTAAACAAGTCCACATGCAGACAGGACAAATTGAGTCAATTTAATTTAGGGAATAGAGTAGTTGGAGCTCTTTTCTAACACCATTTAGTTATTGCAGTTGTTTATTAGAGTCTTGCTTTAATCTTTCTTAATTCCAACATTGTGGTACAGAACCAGATTTTTCCCCAGCTGCTTCCTTCCAGGAGATTTTTGCCAGGACATGCTAGACCTGCAGAACAGTAACTGTGATGCAACCCCCTGGACCACAAACTAGCAATGCTCTCATTTTTACGTTGACCATAGTCATCTTCTTTAGGCTCATTCAGTGCTTGAATAGATTAATAATCAATCTTCCCTATTTTGCTTTTGTGCTAAATGCCATTAGCAGCTGACCCTAATATCAGCTTTAATTGAAACAGGGATGTTATTAGTACACGAGGCAACAGCAGTTAATGATGTGTGATAAAACTGCATTATTACGCTTTTTAAGCTCTTTTAGTTTTGCCTTTGAGGGATCAAGGTAGCGTGAATGTTGTGAGGTGTGAGAGTTGTGGAGGTTTGACCTTGATTGGAGCTCATGTGATCACAGATTGATGGTGTGCAATCGAGGCAACAGGTGAGGAAGACGTGTTGCTCTCGTAAAAGGGCGTGTAAGGTGACATCAGCAGTTTCCCAGCGTTTGTAGCGTAACGTTGTGGAGAGTGATATCAGCTATCTTTGGCTCACTCAAGGTAAATCTATATCTCTGTCTGCCCACGGCCACTTCTTGGCACCAGGGTGCAAAAAATATCCTCTCCCTCCTCGGATCACATCACCTCAATTATTTTGCTTTTCTTTTCCTCGCCTCGCTTGATCTCAGTTTCTCCCACACCTCATGGCCGGGCTTTTTCTGTCCCTCTCTGACACTTACACAGATATCACACTACACATTCAAAGCTTCATGCGTTCCACCAGCAGCCAGTGTTTATTGTTCTTACAGGAAGATGGAAAACATGCAGTAAAAGCTTCTGAGAGCAGCCTTTTAATCTATTAGCTGCATGCGCTGAAAAATCAAGCTGTATGGAATGATGAGACGCCCGGTGCTTTTAAGCTCCATCGCCTGACAGGATGAAGCTGCAGTCCATCATGCTTTTCAGATTGGTCGACTTCCTGGAAACCAGACTGGATGTTACACTGACCGGTACAAAAGATGGTTATTTGTCATACAAATTATTGCAATTAATAACTTCACCTAATTGTTTTTATGTCACTGAAAAAAAAATCATGAACTAAAAGGATAAACATGGAAGAGACTGACTTTCATTACCATGCCGTCATATGCTGCCACTCATTTGATTTATCAACACAAAGTTTTTTCTCACAACATTTCTTTAAATTCCTGCTACCAGTGGAAAATTATCAGCTTTCTCCACTTGGTCAGCTGTGCAAGTTATTAGGAGTGTGGTCGCTTTGCCAAGCTCTTGCAGTCGAGTTTTACATCTACATTAACAAGAGAGCCTTTTGGGTGAGAGCTTCATGGTCATACGTGAAAAAGATTGGGCTGTTTGCTTAAGCGTCAGCTAGTTTAACTATTAAAAATGAATGAATAATTTAAAAAAGAGGACTTCTGTGGAATTCTGAAGCTATAACTTAGAATTTTAACAAGACGCTGGGCCCCAAAGCATGACAAAACTGGTTGAGGAGATTATAATTTTGTTATTTCCACAATGAAAAACTTTCATTTCTAGACAGTTTGAAGGGTCTTCATATAATCCTGACTTCAAGTCTTTTAGAAATATGTGGTGTACCTAAAGGTTGGGTCTGGGACAGGAAATCGACCAGTTCAACCAATGCTGCCAAGAAGGTATTCAAAGAAATTACAGTTACACAGACCTCTGGGTTGAGTAATATATAGTTGGTGGGCCATTTCTACATTTAAAACCAGGTTGAATGAATTTAAGTTGCATATCCTACCAAATCTGCACCATTTAAACAGCATCTTGAAAGTGAAGAGTTGTGAGTATGTTGATTGTGAATGACTCTGTTAACAAAGCACCATCAAATATCAATGCAAATATAAAGTTTAGTAAGAATGAAATAACTTTGGTCAAAAGTTTGCAGTAGCTGCAGCAGGTAGATCAAAACTGCCTGGAGCAGTTGGAGCAACAAGCTCTTCTCAACAGCTTGTTGTCAGATGCTGCCCAGGCATCCTGATCCATTAATTTAATTCAGTTGAGCTGCAGCAGGAAACCTAAAAAACCGGCAGGACAGCGGCACGGACCGGACATGACCGGCTTTGGACACCCCTGAGCTAGAGCAACGCAAGAAAAAACATCTTTTTGCAACCACAAATTGGCAAAGTTAAAATTACTTACATTTTTTTGTCTTTTATGAACAGCATATATTAAATTAAAGGAAAAATGCTTCAATCGCAAAGGTTTTGTGACAAAATTTCATGATTTTTTAATTAATTAAATGATTCCACATATATAAAAATGGCTTGTTTTGATATTTTTAAATATGTATAATTACTGAATCATACATTTAGATAGGCATTGGATCATCTATTAAGGATAACTTTCGCCCCACCTGGTTTTATTGTTCATAAATAGGCTAATTTATGCACCAAACTCCTGCATTATTCCTGTTAAAGATGTGCACTACAAGAACCACCATTCTGCTCCAGAAAAAAACAGTTCAAAAGAAATAATTAATATCTCAGCATTGACATGTGCATAATAAGTCAACATGACCAAAACTCCAGAATTTAAATCTTAATTGGCCTTATGTCAGGAATTTGGTTTATAATAGAGTATCTGCATATAATGTGACTGATGATGGGTCTGTTTGGAATAACTGGGAAAACATGTGGCTCATAAAGGCATAAGAACGTTGAGAAAATGCCTGAATTAAAATGGGAAATTGTTTTGGAATAAGATATGTAGTGGAGGAAGATGGAACCCAACAGAATACGTACTCAACGGATGACGTGGTCACAGAGGAAAAGAAACGTGGCTTCTTCTGGTTTTATTTTTGGGTTGGACTTGAAACAGGCATTTTTCTTCTTCTGCCTCTCGTCTCCTCCACTGTAACCCCCCCCCCCACACACACACACTTTCCCAACCTCCATGTCTCCTTATTGTTTACTCGCCCTCCCTTCATGGGCCTATCGATGCCTCCCTTCCTCCATCCCGGCTTGTCTGTCAGCTGGCAGAAGGCTGTATTGTTCTGTCACACTTCTGCTTCTGGGACTGGGGGTGGGTGCAAGCACCGCACGCACACACACACACACACACACACACACACACACACACACACACACACACACATTTAAAGAGGTCCCCTGTGACCAGGCATTGTACTATATTAATCCCCTGACACTTATTAAAGCCAAGACTCATATTTGAAACCTCCTCGCTCTTCCTGCTTTACAACCGGAGTGTGTTTATCTCTTTGTCTTCGACTCCAACAAACTTGCTCCCTATTTAAAAATACATTTTTTTTTATATCATCCTTAGATTTCTCTTTGTTCTATCTTCATATTTTTGCCAGACACAAGCAGATACAAATGCTTTTTGTATCTGGTTTTACAAACCATTTGGCAAAAAAGGCACAGTTGAGTTCATTTTTAGGCAAAACGGTTCAATATTTTTAGTCCAAACAATATAACATTATCACCTTCTCTGTCTGGGAACTATATTTTGATTGAGTTTGTTTTTATGACGGTAAATCAAGAACAATCTGGGGGAAGAGTGACAGCTAATTGACTTTTTTCTTCAAGTTAATTCAATTTTGTCTCAGTCAATAAATCAATAATGTTGATGGAAGGCATTTAGAAGTATTTGTGGCTGAAATATTTGATGTTCTACTTTAAATGAACAGAAACAGGATAGTTTATGGATATATTTGATTCAATTTATTTAGATTTTTGACAAACATTTTGTCATCATTTTAGGACTTTTTGTAGATAATTAAAGAAATCAGGGCATCATTTTAGTTCTATGTTAAGGTATAATCTTAAAGTTGAACCTGATTTTATGTCTCAAGACAAAACACCTTAAATGGTTATGTTTGTGTTTATGTAGGCAAGTCTTTAATTCACTTTTCTTTTTGCTGTGGTTTGACTTCCACAGGGAAATAATAGCACTGTATGACTTAAAATAGACAAAATCACACAATCTGGTCTTTTATTGATCCACACTTAGCTTTGATTAGCATGGAAACCTTTCAGGAAGCTTATATAATGTCACAGCAGTTGTATTGCATTGATTTTTTTTTTACCATGATCCTGTATTGATGACTGGAGAGTTTGACTGCTGCATCAAGTGCATCCCATCACGCACTTTCAGTCTTCATCCACTGTCCAGTTTTTTTGCTTCCTACCAAATTTAGGCCTTTTTTTAATTAGCCTCTTTGATAAGTGTTTTTATTTTTGAGTCTACATAGATTTTTAGCCCCATTTTATTGAGATTCTTTGCATTATGCATTTTTAAAAAGCTGCTATTGACTTTCTCTGATTTGATTTTTTCACTGTTGTTCCTTAAACTGCATTTCTTTCTCAAAGATGGTTTTCCAATAACTAACTCTTACCTATTCTTAAATTCGAATAGTGATTGTTTTGTTATTAATTTCTTCATATACTAAATGTCTCAACTGCATTGGGAACTTTACACGTGGTTACCTGAGGTTGCTGTGGCTAACAAGAGATGGTGAAAGTAATCGATTACATTAAAGCTGCAGCCTAAAAAGCAGAAACAAATTTAAAACACTGCTGCACAGAGAACTGCAGAGTCTGATCTTGACTCTCTCTACTTTTTTACTGTTAATAGAACATATATATCTTCAGCAGCTTTAAATTTTTATATTTTAAAATGGCTGATTAGCTGCAGACATTTTCATCGCTGTCTTTCTACTCCGCGAAAGAAAAGCAAACTTGCATAAAATGACACGATTTAATCTTGGAGCTGTCAACACGAAGTGTCAAATGCTCATCTCTGTTTTCATTTTGGTGCTCGTTTTTGACCCCACTTACAAGAAGTAAGTTGAAACATTACTTTAGAACTAAAAACATATTTATTTATGTCTTATGATGCTAGCTCATCTGTAGGATGATATTAAAAGCATAAAAAAGGAAGCAAAAGCCTAACATATGGAAGCTTTCACAAGCTCCAGATGCAACAACATCAGCAATGATAACAGTTAGAGAGAAGAAGTAAAAAATGCCCCATCTCATGTTTCTTAAGGAAGCGATTTGGATCTGCAGCGAATGACATGTGCAGATCTGTTCATGCGCCACTTCTTCATCAGGCCTAATAAAATTAGTCTTAATAGTTTTTGTAATGATGCCCTCAAACAAACAGACCTACGTTCTGGCAGAAAAACAAGTGACCTAACTGAGTAGAGAGTACTATGAATTATGGAATGGCTCCATTACAGGGCAAAGAATAAAGACGGCTGGAGCTGAGAGAGGTATAGACAAGAGAGTGTTGTTGTGGAATAAAAGGAGAGGAGATGGAGCTGAAACTGTAGGGTTGAAGTACTGAAAGATAGTCATAAAGGTGGCGTGTTTTATGCCACCCTTTTGGCACCAGCATTTTCACTGTAATGTGGCTTCAGTGGTGGTTGCTGGGCCACAGGATTGGTGCAGAAGCTGCCAAGCGCTGTGATTGGTGGATAGGAAAGATGAGGAGGGGTCGGCGAGGATGCGGGGAAGAGGTAACACATCCTCAACCCACTGCAAGAAAGAAAAAGGATGAAATCTAATTAAACTACGGGGGGTTAGTGACGGCGTGCTGGGGGGGAAAGTGGTTAGATAAAGGAGAGCGATTGATGAAGAGGAGAGCTGACTAGTGGCAGAGGAAAGGAGGAAAGTGGAGAGTGGGCAAAAGATGGAAAAAATGATGAGGATGTTGTTGGTAAGGGCTTTTATCCTCCCTTTCTGCGCCTCCCTGCAGCCTTGTTCTCTCTTCTGTCCTCTGCAGTGGAAGATCGACACTAAGAACTGGGACAGTTCATTCATTTATTCAGCACACATACACACACTTGCATCTCAGCAGATTTAGCCCATTTCCACTTCTCAGTTCACTCAAGACTCCACTTTACTTTGGCATAAAAACGTCACAATAAAGTAAACTGAATCGGTCTGAAGCCTGTTTATAGTGGGCGCAAACACAGAGAAATTTTCTTCTTCTTGCTCCCAAAACCATGTTGTTGTGATATGAAGTTGACAGGAGGCAAATTGTTGATGCATTGTTGTAGTATATTATCCTGGGAATGACGTGCATTGTGTCAGGGATGTTGTACACATTCTCCTCGCTGGTCAGCACCTGGATACCTGCACCACAGTTTACATTCACATGTTAAAATAATAGTCTGAGGCAGGGCTCGAATTACACAGGGGCTTTCAGGGGAGCCTTATTTTCGCACGTGCACCGTGACTTCACGCGTAACATGCACGCACATTTATATTAGTGCACGTAGCGCCGTTAAAATATGGTTACTAATAAAAAAAGTACTGTATGCAGTGATGGAGAGTTCTTTAATCACAAAAAGAAGCATATCAGGTAGTTGTGTGGACGCAATGTCACCAACAGACAAACGATGCTGCTGTCCACCGCGCTGGAGGAAACAGAACGCATCATCCGTGTCGTTTGGAAGATTTTTAGGGCTCCCCCTAAAGTATCAGCTGAATCTCTTTAGGGGAACTCCTCTGCCTTTCAGGGGAGCCAAATTCCCCTTAGCTCCTCCGTAATTCGAACCCTGGTGACAGAGAGTTGCAGCTATTTTATTCAAGGAAGGAAAATAGATTTAGTGTCTACATCATTAAATAGCTTTGGTACAATGCACTTTACTGATATGCTAATTTTCTGATTTAACATCTTTAGGAACAAGTGAGTGGAGTCGTGCATCCTATGCTGTTAAAGTCACTGAAATGTGTTCTTACATATTAGAGGTCAGGTACAACAAGATAAACATTACGTGGTGCTGTGTCCCTTTTTTTCTGTGATAAAATTACAGAAAAGAAGGAGGTAAGATGGGTGGATTTAAAGAGCTGAACACACAGTGGAAAAAGTGGAAATAGTGATTTCTCTGTCTTTAAATCCAGATGTTTTCAATGTATTGTGAAACATTTAACTTGATTCTGATAAATATCACATAGATCAAATGATGGCAACTTATTAGATAATTGTGACAGTGTGGTTTTAACATGAGAAAGAACCAGATTTTACTTTAACCTAACCAAGTTCATGCCTAAACGTGACCATGTGCTTTCAGGCCTAAATGAGCAAAACATGAGTGACACTAATGCAAAGTGGAAAGAAACCTGGGCTTTTTGTATTCAGCCGCTGACACTTTGGTTTCCAGCTGTGGAGTTTGACCTTCCTCAAAACAGTTCATGCTCCAGATGTTGTCCTTTAAGTCCTTTAAATATTGTCAAGAAATTGTTGTTTGTTTGCTTTTTTTAAAACTTTTTAATATAGTTCTGTCACAGAGGAGGTATCTTTGGAGAATTGGTAAGGAAGTAGCTATCAATATGCATTTCTTTTACTTTTCTTTTTTTCAAACCATCAAATTAAAGTATGCATACACAAAAAGCAAAATCTGTCAGGGTTGCTGTTGAGGTGAGTGGATCTAAAAGGGGTCATTGTAATGTCACCCAAAAGGAAGAAAAACAGAATGTTTTAAGGGCTGTGTTTGAGGTGTTAATCCATGGCATGGCTCCAGCAGAGACTCACGGTAGACAGGATGTGAGACTCCTGTCTCCTTGACTGGATTTCTTGTGTGAAGTAGAGATTTGGAAGGTGAGCTTTCTGGATCAGACAGAAACACAGACTGACAGAGGCTGGCCCCTTCACACACACCCTGCACAACAATTTCATTTATTTTCATGTGTGTCAGACAAAAAAGAGAAAGGAAGCTTGTCCTGTTTCAGATGTGTATCTTCAACACATCAACGACTGGTATCTATTAGCAAGTAGAAGGCAAGTAGAAGATTTTTACCATGAAGTGAAGCAAAACATCTCAAAAACTCATCATCAAATTTGGGCTCTATTGGGTCTGAGTAAAACAAGCTATTTTGTCTTTAATATGCGTTCTTGTTTTTTTTAAAAAGAAAACAGTTTTTAAAACATTTTAAAAGAGAGAACGAGGTAATATTATCTGTATTGTAACACTGGTTTTTAAGAATTTTGCTGCAGTATGTTAATACAGCTCTTAAATTATGTGTAATGTCTTTTCACTTTTACCAAAGTTTGATATGGGTTTCACTCTAACAATCATAGATAAGATGTAAAAAATCTCTTTCTGGAATTTTTCTAATCCGGATAAACTAAGATAGCTTAGCTGTGGACGGTTAAATGTAGCGAGCAGTGGAAGTCATAAGGTAATGCTGAGTTTACCAGACTGAGGAGTGAACCCAGGACATCGTGAGGCATAGAGAGGGATTAGATCTTTTACCTAGATAGCTTTTATTTTCTCAGAGAGCTGGTTTTATACTGGTTTGTTAGCAACAAACAGCAAATCCCTACAGCCACTTCCTCCACTCATCTGTACACCTCTTATAGCAAATGTTCTGCATAAAGAAGTTTATCGGGAAATGTGGGCGTTTCCTAATGGTAAGCTTTGAAAAAATCCTCCTCTCTAAGCTCATCTTTTCATTAAGTCTGTTTCTTGCTGATGACAGTTGAGTGAGACAATAACAGCGGAGAGGGCGTTCCCTGTAAAGGCTGAGGTAGCGGTCAAAGCCTCGTCTTTAAGGAGAACTGTCTGTAGCTTTACCACTTGAGCTGTAGTAACAAGAGCAGGTGTTACGCCCACATCCGTCCATTGTGGAGTGAATTATTTCACCGTGATTCATCTTGGGGTTATAAAAAAATGCCAAAAGTCATAAAAAAATTATGCAACACCCCCACATTGTGAAGGTGTTTAGAGCTTTTTTTACATATCACATCTGAGAACCCTAAGCAATGCATCTCACCCAGGATCAGAGGATCTGAACCTCTAACATGAGTTAAATTATGGTAATAATTTCTACTTAACAGTAGTGATTTATTCTGTTTTATTCTAATTTATTTTTGTGTTTGCTAAAGTTATAGTTCCGACTATAAAAAAGCTCCTAAAAGAAGAAAAAATCATTTAGTGTTTGTTCCATCTGTTTCTCGCCATGTCACTCTGAGATAAAACCAACCACTTTATTCGGTCATGAAACTACTTTTTTATGCCGAATGTTGTTCATTAAAAAGTCATAAAAAGAGAAATAATGAGTAATTAATATTAAATAGTTACTTTAAAAAATAAAAAAACTCTTGTCTTTTCATTTTATGGTGGGAGTGTTTCTTGATCAGACTTACGCCAGTAAGTCATCGTGGCAAGAAGAGCTGAGCGTCAGCAGCAAGCGGAAGCAGCCATGCTGATGTTGGACATCCAGCTGAAGAGTTTTATTGATTAACAAGGCAATTCCTTAATTAGCGCCGGACTCTGCGTGCTGCGGGCCACTGATCATGCAGCGCTACTCTGTCATCTGTTTACATTAGTTTTCTTTGCTTCCATTCTGCTTGTTAAAAAAGAAAAAAACAGATAAAGAAAGCTTTTTTTTTGAGTCGATCTTGTTCACATAAAAGAATTGGCTCTTAGAGTCAGCTCCTTCATTAACGATGCATCACTAGTTACAAGGACAGATCAGAAGCTGATCATCATGGTAACTTTAACTGTTGCACTGTCCCAGTCTCAGAGCTGCTCACAATGCACTAGTCTTTTAGTCTTGCTAATCTCTAATCAATATTGCCTCTCTGCATAATGAGAGGAGATGGACGAAGTAGATGCTGCAAGTTTTGTGAACAGGACCTGCATGCCTGGGCCACACGGTCACTGCTAATCCCTGCTGATGCCCTGCATGCTCACATGCATACATGCTTTTGGTTGAGGGCAGATTTTAATTTATTCATGACCAGGACTCAGTCTCTGTTGGAGGTGATAAGCAGGAAGCAGTCTTACATTAGCTGATGCCCTCTTTCTTCCTGGACCTCATTGTGCTCATATTGTGCAGTGCCATAGTTAAAACACACACAGGTCTGAACTCTGCCAGGTGGGGGTTAGACTGTGTTTTTGAAGATACAAGACCCAATAGAATTAACTCCCTGATTTCCTTTCAGGCTGCTTGTGTGTCTGACAGCTTCACACTCACCATATGCATACATATGGACACACACAGCCTTATCGGCTCAGAGCCTGCCATCCAGCAGCAGAGCAACGTCATCTGCTGTCACCCAGTGAGAAGAGAAAAAAGAATGTCTGTCGGCCAATTGTAAGAACAGCCAAGCGGGGATGAGGCTAATGAATAATGTCTGTAGTTCGAGCATCTTAAAAAATCACTAAAGATATGGCCAGCTGATTTGTGAGTCAGGACAGGAAGTTTACAGCCCAGGTGGCAAATCTGGAGGTTGGCACATCAGATGAAATGTGAAGGGAATTACAGGAAAAAAGAGATGATGAGTTTTTACACGCAGTTTTTATCCTCCTCCATCTGTATCTCAAGTACTGTGAAAACACTGAGACTGCAGTGGCCAAGCAGCCAATCAGATTGCAGCACTCAGCAGTCAGTCAGAGCCAAGACAACACACACATAGACGAAACAGATGCATTGCTTTATATACCAGTTTTGTATTGATGTCATACACAAAAAGCAATAGCAAATAATGTGGCTTGTTTTCTGAGGACGTGACTCATTTTTTTATGTAAACTGCTCTTTATACAATATTAATAAAAATCCAGATAAGATACTGAAGTGGGATGATTACATTTCAAGAGAACAAATTTGGACACAGTCTTTTTATTTACATACCATATGAGAACATTACATTTTCGGGTATGCACATGCATTTCTGTCTACTACTGCAGTTGATGCAGTACCACCAAATGACCACTAGGTTCTGATAGAGGACCTAATGACCAGGCAAGCTGGAAGTCCAGTGTGTGCAGGTATGTCTTTGTTTGAACATGTGGTTCTCAGTGCAGCGCCTGTGCGATTGTGGACACCAAAATCATACAGGAAAGCAAACTTGGCAGTATTTAGATACAGAATAAAAGACAGATCCATTGATTGTTTCAGTCATGTTTTGGATAAAATGTGAGCCAGATGTGGATTTTCTTTGTCATAGATGG
>JBAMHW010000024.1:5589754-5605465 GCA_037177495.1 Rhadinocentrus ornatus | reverse complement strand
TCAGGGAAAGCCTGTAATCGATCCTTCAACCTTCCGGTTGAAAGACAACTGCTCTTCCTCCTAAGCCACAGCCAACTGTGTTTAAATCAAATTCAAGCTGGGAGTTAACACGGTTCCTAGATGCTTACATGTACTCGCAATTTGGACTTCACCATGTATGATACTGGTTTAAATAAATCAATTTTAATCTTAAAGTTTACTTTAAGATTAAGGAAGTTATTATTGCACTGTTTGAGTCAGGTAAAGCACAGCCACGATCTGTTTGTACAGCTTGGAAAAGAGAGTCACTCTAAAACTTTACAAGCTATCTGCTTTCTACAGATGTCCTGCAGCTGTCTGTGTGCATTAATAAAAGCAAAGGTGAAGGATCACATCTTTGAGGAGAACTGGTGTTTGTACCGAAAACCTCAGAATTTTATCAAAAGAGGTTAATAAATCGGCTATTGTGTCATTATAACTCCTAAAAGTGTCAATTAACCACTTTTTGGCAAAAAACAAACAATGAAGACATGTCTATATTGTGTCAAAATTAGTCTCTGCTTCTTTTAGATGATCCAAAAAAAAATGCCTTGAAGCATTTCCTCCGTAATCTCCAGAATTGCTGTAATTTGTGCTGAGAGCAGAGAAAATCCCTGTAAGATGAGATCATGTTAATTAATGCCACATGTATGTACTGACAGGATCTCTTAATGTCATATTGCAGCTGTAAAAACTCTCCCACCATCTATGGTAACTTAACATTGAATGAAAGAGTCAAACACAAGAGGGACAGTTGGGGAAAGAGAGTACACAGAGCTGAAAGAGAAGGGAAAGAAAGGAAAAGAGCTCTGCATAGTTAAGTATTTGGTCACCCACGCTGTGTCTGTGGCCAGGTTACCGTAGTAACAGAAAATTACGGGACGTCAGTATTGTAAGTTGGGTGTGGAAAGTGAAGGAGGTCCCTCTATCTCCCTTTTTCTTTTTCCTATGTTTTAACACAGTATGTTTTAATACAAACAGACTTTAATTATCTATCAGTCCATATTTTTTTATGTGTGTGTGTGCTTTGTGTTTCTCAGAGGGGGGAGACAGCGCTCCACATGGCAGCGAGGGCCGGACAGTCCGACGTGGTCCGATATCTGATACAGAACGGAGCGCGAGTTGATGCCAGGGCCAAGGTAGATTTTTACTCTCAGTGGCAATAATTTTTAAAGGTGTGTTTGTGAGTCACCAGATGCTAGGGTAGGTGTGTGTTTATAGGTCTTCTGCATGAGCTTGTTCTTTGCACATGTCTAAGTACAATGCAGATTCACTCTTCTTTTTAAAAAGACCATATTATACCCATTGACAGGGGCATTATTTATTTTGGGAGTCTAATAATGTATGTTTTAAATATTTAAAATGTTGTTCACATAGCATGCATATGTTTAAGCTTCTGTCTCATACAAAGGCCCCCTCCCAACAGACCTAGTTTGCTCTGATTGATCTGAAATGATTAATCATATCAGCTTGAGAGACTATGAAGTGTGAGTAATATGTTTGCTTGCTCTCTTTGTTTCCGTGGCATCAACAAATTCATCAGGATGATCAGACTCCGCTGCATATTTCCAGTCGACTCGGTAAGCAAGATATTGTGCAACAGCTGCTAGCCAACGAAGCATACCCAGATGCCACCACCAACTCTGGATACACACCTTTACACCTGGCTGCCAGGGAAGGACACAGAGATCTAGCTGCAGCCCTGCTGGACCACGGAGCTAGTCTGGGCATCACTACAAAGGTAAACAGGATATGTTGGCAGAGTTTTGTTTGAGATTTTCACACAAACCAGAGGAACATTGTTGTTGGTAATTTGCACAAAAATAAATGGATATGCTAATGCCAATAAGCTGGTTCAGAAACATTGGTGCAGTTGCTTTGCTGCCTTGCCTCATCTATCTGCCCTGAACAGGAATCATTTACGGTACAGTTCGAAACGATCCAGGGATGTTTATGGAACATTAGTTGCAGTCAAACGATGGGGAATACCAGTTACAGCTGACTACCTGCCATGGAAGAGCTGGATTAGTAGCTGGAGGAGCTGTTTGTTCTTGTTTGGCTTAGTTTTTATTGGATTGAGGCGTTTTATGACCAGTTTTCAACATTTTTAGCAAAGTTAGTAACAACTGTTGCTTTTCATGTTGTTCCTAACAGCTAAATTTACATTTTTTTAAAACATCTTTTAAAACTTTCAACTTTAAAAATGATTTGTTTAAATTATTTCCACAAACTGTTGTTTCATCACAATGTAGCCGGCAGCTGTGCAGCTACATCATGCAGCTTTTCATGTAAATGTTTTGATACAGTGATTTCAGAAAACCTCGCTTCACGTCTGTAGAAACTCCCCTGTTCTGTCAGCAGGCTTTAATAGACAACCAATTGGACATAACTGTAGTAAAACCTGAATAAAACATAGCTTTTTGTGCCTTTATCAAATTTGAGCTTACCGGGTTAGACGTAATTCTGTCACCTGATCGGAATCAGACGAACTTTATTGATCCCAGACTGGGAAGTTGCAGTGTTACTGCAGCTTTGTAATATGAGAAATGAGTGAAATTAAACTATACGATGCAAAAATACTATATACAGACTTTACAAATATTCAGGTATAAAATAGAAAAGAAAAAGAGGTTTATGTTTTAGAAAGATTAATCCTAACCCTGAGTTCTACTATTAGAGAAAAAAGAGTTTATTTGCAGTGCAAGATTTGTAGGTAAAAAAACAAAATCACTTACTCCATTTCCATTGGGTATGATTGGCATTTTAAATCAAATTTCTGGCATGGGAAGGGATTAAGACATGATCTCAAATGTGCTTACAGCCCATTCAGGGATGCTATTCTCTCTTTAACTGAACATGTTTGTGGCTGAGTTTACATACAACTCATGATAGGAAACTCATGCTGCCATATTATGTATGAACTGCATTAGTAATATCCTGGGAATTTGTTGCCATGTGCCATCTGAAATATTTAAAGAACAATAATTTATTTCATTCTATGAATGGATTAACAATTTTAAATTGCATCGTACAGCATAAGACAGTTAAAGATCTCGGTGATCCCTGCACTTCATACAAGTCCTAACAGCAAAGTGGAGCTATATATAATCAAGCTGCAGTACTCCAGTTTAACAGAGAATCATCTAAATTCCGCTGCACCCCCACCTCCGTCAGCAGGGATTCACATTGTTTAACCAGGAGGCCACTTTAAAATCCCATAACTATTAGTCTCCTTTCTGTTTGCACAACAGTCTTGGGTCTAAACTGTGGTCACGGATCTGTGTTCCCTCATAGCTAAAGAATTTGATGAAACCCATGTTGAGTCTCTCCACCCTGAGCATTTGTGTTTTATCATTTTTAAGTACCCACTAATCAGTTCTCTGTGTTGTTTTGAAATGCTGTAAACCTACAAATGACTCATAAATTTAACACACATGGTTTTGTGAGCCAGGCATGTTTAGGATATAGTTCACGAGGAATGACTAACAAACATAGTAGAGCTCATAAATTTGTGATATTCTATTGGTTGTTCATACAGAAGGGCTTCACTCCATTGCACGTTGCAGCAAAGTATGGGAAAATGGAGGTGGCAAACCTGCTGCTGCAGAAGAACGCTCCACCCGATGCTGCTGGGAAGGTGATGCACAATACAGCACTGCTAAAAGAGCACAAACTCGATTTACCCTCATTCCCGTGTGAACGTCACATGTGCACAGAGTCACTTGTCGATACCACCCTCTTCTGTATGTCACCATCTAACAGCTATTCGTATTTGTGTGTGTTCAGAGTGGTTTAACTCCACTGCATGTGGCAGCACATTATGATAACCAGAAGGTGGCGCTGCTTTTGCTCAACCAGGGAGCTTCACCACATGCTGCGGCGAAGGTAAGAGTTGAGGGAGTTTAAATCGAATGTTCCTCAATGTATTTATGCACCAAAACATCACTGTGGCTTGGGGTGAGAGCTGGCTGACCTAGTTTGCATCACCCACGTGCAATCACACTGCGTTCCAAAGGTTCAATATCTTCCTCTGCAACAGCAGCAAGAGCAACAGAATCTAACTTTTAACCTTTGATTGAATATTAAATAAACCAATTTTTCAGGCAATGCATTTAAATACCACCTCCAATCAAAAGGTTTTTACCTTGTTAACGCGTTCTTTTTCTAGGGTTCTAAAAGAGAAAAATGAGCAGTCATGGAATAATATTTCAGGAAAAACCAGGAAAACCGAGGTGGTCTGTTGCTGACAAGACATTGGCTAACAATTGCTACTATTGTTTTACGACACTGTGAAGTTTGCCATCATGTATTAGATTAACAATAGAGGTGGTCATAACTGTCTCTGTCCGTCATTGATCCTGCCTGATTAGCCATGTTGCCAAGTCCGCTTGTTTTAAGCAACTTTGGGCTTGTTTTCTGTAAAGTCGCTTGGAAATCTTGTCAGTCACAGGTTGCGATTTTTTGGGCTTGTTTCTTAAGAGTTAAATTGCTTATTTGGGCTTGTCCTGATTACTTTATAAAGCCCTCATTATTCTCTCTCAGAATCCACAATAAAGCAATAACCACCGGCTGTAGATTGGGAAACATGAACGTAGCAGTCCTTTTTTCAGGAATTAGTGTCCAGAGCCGCGTTTCCATGGTTACCACGCCGTAAAAGCGCCCCTAAACACACACAACTTCACTTGACAGAGTGACAAAGTGACACTCTGTCAAATACAAAGGTATTGAGGGCAAAGTGACAATACCCAAGAATTAATAATAATTATATATATGAATATATGAATAATATATTCATATATGTATATAAATATATATATATAAATATATATATATATGAGGACCCTTATTCCCATAAAGCTCCCCAAGTTTAGAAAGCTAACTGTCTCATGATTGCATCAATCTTTTAAACCATGTTATAATTAGAAACCACAGAAGAAAAGTATACAGTATTTCCAAAAAGTATAGACTTTTGCATTCACAGTGATGATACAATATGATTTATCCACAACACAAAATTAGATTTGACCTTTCACCAGTGTCTACTGGTAAAAATGTTATGTCTTATCTCAAACTGTTTTATGTTTAAGGGTTATAATGATGTACTCTCATTCTCTGTTTCCAGAATGGCTACACTCCTCTCCATATTGCAGCCAAGAAGAATCAGATGGAGATAACCACTACGTTGCTGGAGTATGGCGCCTCTACCAGCACAGTAACACGGCAGGGAATCACTCCTCTGCACCTTGCAGCTCAAGAAGGAAACGTAGACATTGTGACGCTGCTGCTGGCTCGAGACGCTCCTGTAAACACGGGCAATAAGGTACGACATCAAAGCATAAAAACAGCCTCTAATGGGGTGTGGGCATATTTACGGTGTGTTACGTGTTTGTATCTGTACTGTAAACATGTATTTTGACAACTAGAGCCTTTATTTGAGTGAAAGAAATAGCAGTGTCTTCACTTCGAACTCTGTCATTTTGACAATTATTTCTTCTGGCCTTTACTTGGCTGTACCTTTAAGTGGAATTATTTCAGTCCCTTTGAAATGTATCCTGTCTCTGTCTGTATCCTCAGTCTGGTCTGACTCCTCTCCACCTGGCTGCCCAGGAGGATAAAGTTAATGTTGCTGAGGTTTTAGTCAACCAGGGAGCTGTTATTGACCCTGATACCAAGGTAATGGTGATGATTTCTTTCTCCACGGTTACTTTAGCAGAAAGTTCTGTGTGAAAACAGTCATAATTTACTTTTATAAGTCAGAATTAGTTTTCTTTTTCTGTGTTATGTTACACACGAAGTACATGCTATTTAATATTGTTCGAATGGTTTTTATAAGATAAGTCTTGAGCCTTCCCTAATTTTTTAATATATTACTTTATATGTCTTCCTAACTAAAAGGGATGAGGCAGTGTTGTCTACTTACAACATAGATCTTAGCAAAAAATTATCTTGAATTGTATTTTTAAGCAGTTTGTTGCAAAGACACATTTGTTCCCATTCTTTTACTTGCATCAATGAAAATGGGAAATATGGTTACAATGGTTTTTGTACCTACAAAAAGTTTTCCAAAGGCTGTTAGCTAAAACATCTCAGTGTGGATTGTAGCACATCTTTAAAAAATTTGAGGAAATTAAGTAGAGGACAAAATAAGTGTCAGGACTGAAAAATTATTTACTACAGTGTGTCCTTAAAGGCTAAATAATTAGAATTTTTTCTGTAAAAATAATTTAAATTTTAAATTTGTTGTGAGGGATAAAATGAAGCTTCCCCATAAACAATTTGTTTCTCTACATCAACAATGTTTTTGTCAAGCTTTTCTTCTTTCAAAATAAGAGTTACTTGACGGAATAACTTCGGTGCACTGTGTAGCTCTTTCCTACTTCCTGGTTCCTTAGCAAGTCATATGCGACTCCCCAAGGTTGCCAAACAGCGCAGTGTTTGGTATTTTATGTTGGCAAAAAAGTAGCAGTAATGATGTTTTGGCCAAGTGAATAGTGTGTTTGTCCTTATAAACTTAAGAAATTACTATCAAATTAATTTATTAAGTGAAACTAAGGTAAAACAGCCGCTGTTTTGTTTACACTCTATTTTATGCTAACGTTAATTAGCGTGTGCAATTAGCGCTAGCATTACAAAGCAAAGCTGTTTGCTCCATGTTTTTCTCTTTCAACTGCTGTTCTGATTTGAAACACTAGGTGTCAATGCTACTTACTTTGCCTTTAGGAGAAAGTAACAAATCCAACAAAGACCTGACACAGAACCTGAGAGATGCAGACTAGAAAACTTATCTAAAGAATTTATAAGAACTCTACTATAAGAAGTTTTAGATAATGCGGAAGAATGAAGATTTGTACTAAATACAAATAATAATTGTACAATCTTTGTTTTCATATAGGTTCAGACATGTTTAGGAAAAAGCTCTGCAATAATGTCCTATTTTCCTGAAAATTACTAATTTGATAGTAATTTCTTAAGTTTATAAGGACATTTATACTTCAAAACACTATGAAGTAACTTCTACCATGAGTAGAAGAGTTACTTCATAGTGTTTTGATTAATCTAAACCTAAATGTATTGTAATTAAAATCAGCTCCAAAAGCAAGGTTGAGGATGACCATGGAAAAATATGAAGTTAAACTTATTTGAATGAGATTCATAGTGAAAAGAAGTTAAAGAGAGTCTCTTTTCATAAAGAAATGTTGGTGCCTTTTTTTTTTAGATTTGTATCAGTTGCGGGCATAGACTGTATATAAAAGATGGACGGAGCCTCCATGACATCACCCGTAGGTTTCTGAAGAGCAAAAGTGAAGCTCGGTGGGCGGTTCCTACCATCGCCATCTTGGCATCGTCACGCCTGCTGTTGCTCCCGGAAAATACAAAAATAAGCAAAGTAGCGGAGCTGAGAGGGGGGCGTGAGCGTGGGGGTGGATGATTGACGTCTATCAAACTCCAAGCTGCCTGTAGCTAAGAGCTAACTGAGCCAACTCGGATCTAACGTGACGTGAGCTAACCGGCTAATGAAGGTAGGCGGGCTAAAGCTAAGGCGCGCTGTTAGCCGCTAAAAAACCACATTTGTGCTGCACTCTACCTTCTTGCCACGGATTTTGGATACTTGTCAGTCAAAAGGACACGCCCCTAATTATGCTGAATTTCAAGATTAAATAACATCCAAACGGATGAGTTAGAAAAAAATCCCCCCCCCTCACAGTTGTCATGAAGGTAAACTTGACCTATTAATCCTAAAATGGATTTTTGTACCAGGCTTTAAACATGTTTATTTCTGATGTGAAGTTGGTCTTTTTAACATGGGAGTCTATGGGGATTTGCTCTGTTTTGGAGACCCTAGTGGATGAGGGGTAAGCTGCAAATTTTTGCACTTCCGCATAGGCTTCACATTTTACTGCTGGAGGTTGCCGCCTGGTCGCGGGTCAAGTATCTTCTCAGGCCTTCAGAGTCATTCTCACCTGCTTTACGTACCATCTTACTGTTTTTAAAATTGCGTATTACCATCACTCTCATTTGCTCATCACATTTTCTACTTCATCAGCTGGGATACACTCCTCTCCATGTGGCCTGTCACTATGGCAACGTGAAGATGGTAAACTTCCTGCTGAAACATCAGGCAAAGGTCAACGCGAAGACCAAGGTAACCATGGAGTCTCTGTGTGTCACTGACTGTGTCAGTTTTTTTTAGCATAGATGTATTTGGTTGTGTGTGTCTGTTTGCTGTGTGCATGTCTTCTAACCTCATCTCTCTTCTGCAGAGTGGTTACACACCTCTCCATCAGGCTGCACAGCAGGGGCACACACACATCATCAACTTGCTGCTGCAGCACGGAGCATCGCCCAACGAACTCACTGTTGTCAGTACACTCTGATAAGGCTTCAGCATTTATCGCCGCCTAGTTTTTAAATTGCTACCTGATCTTTATCAAACATGCCACTTACCTTCTTTATTTTATTTTATTTTTCCAGAATGGGAACAGCGCTCTGTCCATCGCCAGGAGGCTTGGCTACATTTCTGTGGTTGATACACTCAAAGTGGTCACAGAAGAGACTCTGATCACTCAGGTCAGGATCTGTTTCTGAAACGATGGATTTAATTAAAATGCAGACTTTCCTAAACTTGTTTTGGGGGATTCAAAGCACAACCTACAAATGTCTTCCTCTCATTTTATTAAAACACTTAGATATAAGCTGCTTATTCAAACATCATCACCGTCCAATGCTTCCAATAAGGAATATGTTTTTATTCTGTTTTCAGCATAATTTTAGCAAGAGTTTTTATTTAAATCTTTACTTTGAACTAAAATTTTAAGCAAAAAAACAACAACATTTAACACAAAAAATCTAAACTTTAAAGTTGGAAAAGGGTTGAAGGGATGAGGTCATATACATGTCTAGTCCTGACCCTTTTGTTCATAATAACTTGACATTGAAACCATTACAGCATTTCATCAGGATATTTAGCACATCACAAACCATAAATCACAATAACAATAATGATACCCAACCATAATAAATCATAATATACAATATACTTTGTTTCCAACAAGCCTGATTATTACATTTTTTTTCTATAATTTTTTATCATTTTTTTAATCTCCCTGTTTGACATGTTTTCATGGCCTCGCTGCAGCTTCTCCATATTTAAACTCTCTTGTACCAATACAATGTAGTTTATCATTTTTTCTCACAGCTGGTGAATTTACTCTCCCTCAGATGGAAAAAAACTTTGGGATACCATTTGGCAATAAATCATACAACATGCAAAATGTAAATAATAACATTAATTATTTACGAGTTATATTTCATATTAAATATTAGAGCAAACTCTGATTTTTTTTATTCATACCATACTACTAACTAGTTTATGCCATCAGCACATTTCCTCTCATTTTAAAAATATGTCATGTTTGAGACTAAATATGGGAGTTTTGATATTAAAATATTTTACTGTTTTTTTATGTACTTTTTGTCATTTATATTTATGTTTGTTTAGTTTCATCTTTAGTGGATTGCATGTCGCATTCGTTTGCTTTAGCATCCTGACTTTTTCTTCGTTTTACTGTCTCTTTGGAAAATGTGCACAGTGTGGTTTGGCATAATGCTGCTGAATAAGCCCCCATCTGGACAGGTGCATCAGCTGCTCCAACATCTGTATACATTGGTCAGCTTTAAGGCCGGCTTGACAGCAGAAACGTGGCGTGTGCTTTGCCGATCACGACCGGATGTTTGTTTTCACGCCGCGTTGTTTTGACACTGGTAACACTCAGACATGCAGTTTTAAGTAAAGGCAAGCTTCCTAAAAGATGCCATTCATTTAACTGGAAGCTGATATTAATCTAGATGGTCTCTCGTTCTAAAAATAATTTTGTTTATTATGTTTTGTTTTTCTTTTTTTACCTCATCGGTCAGGAATCATGTTTATGTGTCCTTTGTTATATATTTTGGTATATTCAGTGGTGAACTGTGTTCATTGAAAGTGGTTTTTAGAAAACTCCTTGAGCATATTAAGTTTCAGAATAGTGGAAGAAATTGTATTAGTTTTAATACCCTTAGACAGTTGGATGGTTTGCATCATTGTTACACTGTATTTACATTTTATACAGCAGTTTCCCAACATTTCTGTTGTGTTCTATAAATATGTTTATATTTTATTAACATGTCTGGTTTTAGACCACGAGTGGCTGGGATGGGCAGGTGGATAAATAGCAAACGTTAATCACCATCAACAGCTTAATGGAGCATGTTTCTGTTCCACAGACCGTGATAGAGAAGCACAAGATGAATGTCCCGGAGACCATGAACGAGGTGCTGGACATGTCTGACGATGACGGTAAGGCCTCTTCGCACCACACAGCCGTATGTTTTTTGCTTTTTAATGTTTAAATCTGACTTTAAAACCAATTCTGCAGAAAACTCACCTCAGTCACAAAATAAGAATCCATCATTTTCCTAATTTTTACATCATCATCATTTAATTGTTACTGTTATTATTAGCATTATTTTGCATGATTTTTATTTATTTTTATTCTGATATACTGACAGTGTCCAGTAATCTCTTTATTTGCATGTTAGAATTTTGTTGTAAATATTCTTTTTTATTATATTTTTTTTCTTTTTTTGGGGTCATCTCTTATTTCTCTAACTCTCGTTTCCATCCAAACACAGTCCATAAAGTCAATGTCCCAGAAATGATCACAGATGACTATTTTTCTGATGTGGAAGAAGGTATTTTTTGATTTCTTTAAATTTTTTCTTCTTTTTGTCCAACTTATCTTGCATGTCAGTGTTTTTACCTTTAAATCTTTCATCTTTAAAAAAAAAAAAACTCCATTTGTGGTACTTCTCTCAACATAGCAATGCTAAATTCAACTCTACTTTGGGAAATATTTTCCATTTTATCAAAGTGAAGTTTAATATAATCTAAAACTAGAGTGTAATCAGTAACTGTAACAGCTAATGGCTTAAAAATGGCGTTGTACTCTTTTCTTTGGTTGTTCTTCCATCACTGCTGCTTCCACCTTTGTCTCGCTCAGACTGAGTTTTGTAAAATCTCCCAAACTTTCGTGCATTTTAATGCATGGAAAATGTCTATTTTTCCTGTTGCTATGCCAACTGTCTGCATATGGCGTTGTGGCATGTGTAACAGATTTCTTTTCAGTGTGTTGCATAGACGGGACACACACTTGGTCCTTTGTCTTCTGGGGCTTGTCCGTGACGCTTTCATTGTAGTTTCACACACTGGGGCCAAAGCAAACGCTGAAACAGCTGCTGCAGTGTGTGAGTGTATGAGCGTGTGTTTACTTTGTGTTTTTTCTCCTGCTGTCAACAGTTTGGTTAAAAAGTAGCTGATCTTGACCTGTTGACCAACTGTACCAACTACACACACACACACTGTATGGAGGACTGCTACTGCCATATTAGAAAATAATTATCATAATAAATAAATGAATAAAAAATAAATAAATGAAAAGTTCAATAAATATATTTAAATGCCAAATTACAGATATAAAGAATTAATTTAAAAAGCAATTGATTAAAAAATAAATGTTAGATAAGTTAATATTTTTTGTAAAATTTTTACTGTATTTAACTTTGTATAAACCCATGTTTAATTTTCTTTGGTTTTTTAATTAAACATTTATTTTTTACCTATTTTAATTTTTCCCTGTACACTTATTTATTTAGGAAAATAAGTGTAAAATCACAAAAAAATACAAAAGTTATTTAAAAATATGTAAATTTGTAACTTGTCAATAAAAAATCAATCAATCAGTAAGTGACATTTAGATTAAATGATCATATTTTTATAGCATTTATTTCATTCCTAACAATCAGTACATCATAAACTTTGAACGTTGAATGAAAAAGAACCGAAAGAAGAAAATCATATTTATAATTAGCTTCTCACGCAAATAATTAAACCAGTAATCAGTAAAATGTAACAAAAAGTTAAATAAAAACATTTAGAAACTTAAACAAAACTAACCAATGATTTATATGTTGTTTATTGTCTAAATAAATGTTGCTAATTATTTATTAAATTTGAATAATATTCTGTGTCTGTATCAGTCCTCCACATACAGACTAGCAAGACTTCACTTGGCTCATTCTGCCCTGTGGAGCTTTTGCTGCACTGAAGTTAAAGAATGGCGTCTTTCATTGTCAGAACATCACATGCTTTGTGCTGTCTGCACTTTCTATTGCTTCAAAATGTCAGCAAGTCCCAGCCTCTTCAACACAAATCAAACTTTGCTGCAGTCATGGAACGTTTATGCTAGATTAGCTCGTTTTGCCAGCATTTTCCTGGTTCCCAAACAGTTTCTGCTGCAATAATATATAAAAAAAGACATGTAAAATACAGGTCTGTCATATGATTAGTTGAGCTCTTCATATGAATATTATCTGGACAATATTACCATTGATCTCTGGTAAATAAAGCATGCAAGAATAAATAATCAAATGTAGATAATTAAGTTATTAGACATTTATCTTAGCGATAAGATAAAAGGGTGTGCTTACTTGTGTTTAAACAGAAATGGATGCTGGACATATCTGCATCAGCTACTCTTGTAAGTAAAAAAAGAAGAAAAAGAAGGATGAAACAACAGAAGTGATCTTGCTCTAACTAACCCGTAACTAGTATGAAGTGTTTCAGCTAAACTGATGCAACTAAACTCTGCTGTGTTTTTTCTGTCCATAGTTATGTGCATGTTTACTTTCACACAGAACTTCAGATCTAAAAATACGTCAAGTGTAACTGTAGTCACATGAATACAAACGCACACACTCGCATACCAGCGGAGGAACAGCGCTGATTAGCATCTCCGATAACACACACACTCCATGATCTAAATCAGGACGGCCCGTAGAACCTGCGCAGCCTCTTGTAAACTGGGCTGAACATGAAGTTTCCCAAATAACTATTTTATCTTAATGTAAAATGTGAGCCCTACGATGGACTGGTGACCTGTCCAGGGTGTACCTGCCTCTCACCTGAGACACTGCTGGGATGGGCTCCAGCTCACCCCGCCACCCGTAATGGAATAAGCGGTACAGATAATGCCTGACTGACTGACTGACTGTAAAATGTGAATCAAACGCTAACCGTACAGTATGAGGCGGTGTTGTTTTAGCTTTTGTTTTCATATTCTGACTTTTATATTTTGCAAAGCTTATTCTACTGTAAACTAAGCACTTTGCCATTTAAAAATGTGAACTCTGCTGATTTGTCAAATAGGAACTGATCAATATAGAGACTAAGACCAATTTGTGTTACTCCGAAATACAAAGCAGAGGGGGCATTTTATGCAACTCAGTGCTGAAATGCCAACAAAAAAGGCTAAAAGTAGAAAAGAATACACATGACAGAAGTGATGAATGATTTATCCACTTTCTCCTGTAGCACAAGCTGCATACTCCTGAAAGGCTAAACGCTGCATGATAAAAAAAATTAAGTTGCCTAAAATCATCTTCTCAGCTCCTCCCCTTTCATTTAAGCCCCTCCCACCAGGGAAGCAAGACCAGATAAGTACAGCTACAAGAAGACAGGAGTCAAGAAAACAAGCATATGTTTTATTAAGTCTTCCGAACATCAGAGCAATCGTTTAAAAAAACTGATTTGATTTAATTTTACATGCATCATCTATCCATTATTTTGCTCATCAGATCTGCCTACATCAGATTGCCATTAAAATGTGTTTGTGAAGTCACAATTTAACTTTAACTCAGTTTTTATATAGTTTTTGTTGGATACATGGGTATTTACTTCATATGTTGTTCATCTTTGGTTCTTTTAATCCAGCTTTGTTGGTTGAATATAGGTTAAATGATATATGGAGAGAGCAGGATATGAATGTTAGAGGTGTGCAGGAGGGAGTGCAGAGGTTGGTGTTTTTGGAGGGCATGCAGGTGGATTGCATGGCAGAGGACAACTGCTGATAACTGCTGCATATAAAAGAAATTGGTAGAAAAAACCTAGAACCTTAATAGAGTAGAGTGGCAGGTCATCTTTGTGCAACAGAGTAAATAAAAAGACAAAAGAGACGGATATGATCTAAAATATGTTGGTGCAGAAATCTCTTACAACAAAGTGAAAGTTAAGGAGCTGAGGACGCACGCTGAACAACTTGTAGAGATGCAGCTTTTAGATGTTAGGCAACTGTCTGAGTCACACACCCACTTGCTATTTCTGTCCTGCAGTGAGCTCTGGGTGTCTGTTCAGAAACACACACACATACACACACTGGATTATCCTGGAGCGGGGTTGGTAGGCGGGAGAAAGCTGATCTGTTTTCTGTGAGCACCGGGCTCTGAGCGAGAGACGGACAGCTAATGCAGGAGAGAGCGCTGGGAGCTGAGGGGAGGTAACGAGTCTGGGAAAGGTTAGTTCAGGGTGAAATCCTCCTAACTGGACTTTGAATGAAGTGCTTTAAAGCAGGAGGTGAGTTTGGTCTCTGAGGAGGGGTGGGGAAGGGGTGTTTGCTCTCGTTGCAGCGGAACTGAGAGGGGAATCCTGGAGAACGGGTTGGAATGTGGCAAGATGGGATTTGCAAAGTGTCCGTGGAGAAAGTTTTGGGGGGAGGGGTGCTGGAGCAGCAGGGGGCGAAGGGAACCAGAGAGGTGGAAGTGGGGGGCAACCCTCTTTGTGGTTGCTGGAATGCCTTCCTTTTCTTTCTCTTCGATTCTCCGCCTGCATGCACTTGCTCTCCTCCCCTCAGTCGCTAGACCCTGCGTTCGCCAGTTTATCTGTAGTTTGGGATCTGCTGTAGCTCTGCTGGGAATAACATGCTGCTAACTGTTTTCCTGCTACGCCCGTGATGTATGCTTTCACTCTGTGAAGTTCTTTTTTTGTGTGAAACTTAGTTTAAATCCTAAAAACATCTTCATGACAGCTGGACTGTTTATTGTTTGGAGCTTTACTGGTTTCTATTAACGTTTTTTTGTCATCTGGAGACCAAAAAGCTTTTAGTGACAACTTGACTTTTGTTTGAATGTGTCTATTAGACCAAAGATAAACTGGAAAACAGCCTCTGGGTAGAAGCGGCATTGATCTGTCTGTCTAAAAAAGCTTTTGTCTGTGTGAATGACAAAAACAGAAACAGAGGCATTACATCCCACCTTTGCATAAAAGACACACATCTTTTATGCAAAAAACAACTCAAAACTCTGAGGACTAAGTTTTGTTCTCACCTGTAACTGATGAGAGAAACTGATGGAAATAAATCTCTTCCTGAAGCCTTCATTTCTTGTGTGCTTTCATCCACCAGGTGATGATGCAATGACGGGGGACACAGACAAATATCTGGCCCCCCAAGACCTGAGGGAGCTGGGGGATGACTCGCTCCCTCAGGAGGGCTACATGGGCTTCAGCGTGGGGGCACGGTCACAGAGGTGAGGCTCACTGTTACATTCCTCAGCACATAACCACTGCTGTGGCATATGAGGCCTTCGGTGATCGTGTGAAACACTTCAATCCAGATTCAGTGAAGGAAATAACTACAAATCTGAAATGATGGAAGCAAGAAAATTCCTGGTCGCACCAACTTTATTAGAGACAAAACTCGTTCATTAAGATGTAAATTATACTTTTAAACCGTTATGGGTGAATTAAAGAGAACCACATGCCAGACTCAAAGAGGGGTTATTGCTTTGGGACTCTTTGTCAAAGAGAAGACATTTTTCAAAATA
>JBAMHW010000024.1:5578626-5589654 GCA_037177495.1 Rhadinocentrus ornatus | reverse complement strand
GTAACGTGAGTGGATTTGTCCTGTCCACAATGATCCCAGGAACAGTAGGTTGAAGCTTAGTTCATGTTTACTGTGACTTAAATAAAAAAAAAAACCTTTACCAATTTAACTGTTTGCCTTTTGTGACCAGCCACTTACCTTCCAACATGTGTAACCTGGTGCAGTGTGAATTGTACATATTGTGTCTGGAAATAATTTTTTAGTAATTTCCAGGTCTGGATATGAATGGGAAAAATAGCATAGAAGAACAATGTTTTTTCTAAATTCAAGCGTTGTTTTTCTAAAAGATAAAATGAGCATTTACCAGCTTTTATCAACAAGATAAATATTTATCAAGCCAAGAAAAACTTGTCATTTATTTTTTCTTTCTTTATTTTTAAAGGGACTATGATATTTTTAGGTTTATCTGCCATTTCAACGTTTAGTGTTTTAAAATTTGTTAACCTGTCTAAATGGTTGAACTCGGATTTGCCTGAAATAATCAAGAAAGTGATAGATTTAAGTCTGAAAATGTATCATAGCCCTGTGTTTTCAACCCTACAAGCTGGAGGCAGCAGTCTGTCAGCGGAGGGATGCACAGATACACAGAACCTTGGCAGCTCTTGGAAAAGTCAAGAAATTCTGCAGAAAATTGAGATTCCGGTTTAGACAACTTTATTGGGCAATTCATTGGCAACTCATCCACATGTCAATGAGTCAGTCAACACACAGAAGATCAGAATTAAGAATAAAAGGAAGAGAAAGTGCATGAAAACCGTCAGACTGGAGGATGAAAGTACAGGTTTAATTGACAGTTAATTAAAAGACTGCTGTCAGAACTCACTACCCCGATGACTGAAGGGAATAGATGAATTGGAGGGATGCTTTGCTTTATTCAAGGGAGCCAAACACTTCTGTTTAAATACTGCACTTTCTGTACATTAGATCAGTCAGTCCAGTGGGATAGGTTATGTATTTATTGCACAGTAAAATTTAAACAAAGGTAGAAAAAGTTTATGACCCTGTAATAACATCACAGTTCACAGTGATTAATACATTAAGTATTATTTAGCAGTGTGGTGGCTTCACATTGCATCTATGACTTGTTCACAGTTTATATCAACATACATCCTGGGTGCTCATCGTCTGGGTAACACAAGTTTGTCCGTGTTTGTCCCTGAAATGCGTTCTTTGATCACCTATGCAGCTGATTGTTGTCGTTCCCTGCATAAACAGAAACATTGACGTGGTCTTAGGAAATGCTAACATTTCAGCTAAACTTGTGCAAAAGGTGACACATTGCTGCCAACTCATTTAAAATGATGCAAAAGCAATCTTTGAATATGTTAAAGAGACTTTTCTTTTGCTTAACTAAGTTGTGGGGAGGCTCTGGAAAAGAAAAATGTTGTAAATAAATCAGCGAATTATAGTCAAGTCAAGAAAATGCTAACAGAATCAGCAGGTCACTAAACCATCAAAGTCTGTGACAAAGATCTGCAGATACATTTTGCTTTGCTTCTTGAATGTTTGAGCCTTAAAGTGACTCAAACACAAAGTCATATTTGTCAAGCAGTTTTAGTTTGGAATTAGTCTTGAAAATGTTGTTTACCTTCCTCGTGATGCAGCATAAAGAAAAGAACGTGGCCTCTGCTCTTCAGCAGCGTTTAAGGTTGTTTCAGATGTGTTTTGCTCTCCTATTTAAAGGTTATTTTTATCAATTTATTCAATTAATTTGATGTACACAATGTGTTTCTCATTATTTTTCAAGATGACAATCAGACAACAGTTACACACACACAACGTCCTTTAACAACACACAATCTGAAAGTTATTTCCTCACCAAATCACCTTTGGATTTGGATTCATGAGTGAAGGTCATAGTTTGCTCCCCATGGCTGCTGAACTTTACTCTTTTTTTTTTAATATTGACAATTGTGCAACATGCCGAAGAGGGAGGAGTTATTGAATATCTGAGGAGTGACACGAATTGACACTTTGCCACCGGAAATTAGAAGCATGTCCGCTTCCATGGCCCTGAGCACTGGGTTAGATCACCACACACACATTGAGGCGAGACGTGCACTCCTAATCATCCCAGCTTAGAACTGTTTTTTACAAGTTTATTTCCTCGATAGCGACTGGGTGGAATCATTTCCAGCTGGTGATCATGATAACTGAAACAAACAAAACTTAACTTACTCATGCACCCTGCTACATCATCCTGGGCCCCCACACAGACAAAAAGCCAGCCTTATACAGGGTTGAGTTCTATTAACAAAATGGCTTCCCTAGGCTCCTCCCATTCCCCAGGTAAATCTCTCCTATAAACATAAATTCAACACAATTACCGGACTCATTCCCAGTCAACTAAAATAAATACTAATACAGTTTGTGATAAATAAATCCTGGTACCACCTAAAGACCTAGGCAAAAAAGAAATCAAACGTTTCCTGTAACACAAACACAATCACTCTCCCCCGTACTTGAACCCTTCCCGTGACCTCCTCAAATCAGGAAGTTTCTCCTTTTATTCCTGGAACTCATAGTACTTGTGGTGAGTAACATATACTATAATATGTATTATTTAACAAACAAAACAGACTCAACCAAATAAACAAAACTAAATGTTAACAATGGTCTGAGTCTTACTACAAACAGTTGACATTAATATGACCAGGTTGATATTATAACAGTGGCAAATGTCACTGGCTCATCATCCAACCACAGGTCTCTCTGGAAACAAGACTTTTATGTTATGATGCTAAAGCACCAGTGTTGTGGATTTTTGTTCTAAATATGGATGAAATGGCTGTACTGTCACTGCTAAGCAAGAAATAACAGGAGCATTAAGAAGCTAGACAGTCGTGTTTCCATTAGCAAGTGGTGGAAATCAGCTTGTGTTGCTCCATTTCTGCTAGAACGTACATTCATTTCTTTATCTTTTCACAGCCAAAACGGCGTAAAATACCCAGAATCTCTCTTACATTTGCATTTGGATCCTCATCTCTAATAACAAAACGAAGAAACAAAGAACCAAAAATAAAATATTAAGACTTTCGTCCACTGACATTTAATTAAATTGGATGAATGAAATTATAAGGCATTAGTAGAGAAAATTAGGTTTTATTAATGGAAAATTAAGCACACTCTCTCATTTTAGTTAAATCAATACAATCAAATTAATTATCCTTCCAAAGCTCGCAATAATATTTGAGTCTTTACTAGTTTTTAGTCAGACATAATCATTTAGAAAGGTATGCATCGGATGGGCAGCTTTATTTGGAATAATAAAATAAAAAGAATACGATTGACCCATTGAGCCCTGTGCCTATTTTTAGGCCTCTGCTCAAAAGTTGCAACCCCATATTTAAATGATTAAAGCTCTGCAACCACTTTTGAAGTCAAGGCAAAGGGAACACCAGTCAGATGTGTTAAGATGTGTAAATATCAGTACATGTGCTGCTGGTGAAGAATAAATGAATATTTGGAATGATGCAGCTGTAGCTCTAAAGCTGTCAAATCATATTAAAATATGTGAACGTCACCTCTGATAAAGTGGAGTAGAGCAACATTAAAGAGGTTCTAGTACAGATAGTTCAGGCGATGTGGAGCCATCTGTTCTCAATGTCCACCGATTGGGAGACTTCTAGTTTTTAAGTTAAAGAAAATAACCACAACAAATGAATATAGTGGTTTAACTTTGCAGAGGTTACAGAGTTTTGCTGTTTAATACAATATTGATTCACTCAAGAGACAAAATGATGGAAAATAGATGTTGATTGAGAAAAAAAACATTCCACCTTTCATAAGAATTGTGCCACAAATAAAAATCAATCTATGGAGAAATCAAAGAATTAAATAGAAAAACTAGTTTGAGTTGGAATAGGATTTTACGTACATTTGCAGTTGATGGAATATTAGAAAAAAGAAAAATCCTTTAAGGCTCTGGTTTCTAAATATAATTTTTTTTTTATTTTATTAAAATTTTTTAAAGTACCCTTAAATGAGGGCCTGTTTTCTGGACACTTATTCAATTTTCTGACCATATTTGCAAATAATAGCTTGACTTTCTGACAATTTTAAAGCCCTTTGATAAATAGAATGAAGTGTAAAGTTGCACTGAAAACACAGAAAGCTCCTTTGTTCACCTGCTGCAGCTGATACACGTTCACACTAGAATATTAACTCGATAGATGCTCCAGGTTTTAGTCCGCATCATTCTGCATCCCTGCTCTGGCTTCTGTGCATTTTCCACTCCTCTGTTTGTTCATGATGCTTTATTCTCTCCTCATGTCCGTTCTAAATGTTAGTCCTAAAGTCAGGTAAGACTCGAGGCTTCCCTGTTACACCCCCCCATCTCATCCCCTTCACCCTCTGACCCCAGTCGCTGTCAGTGCCATGACTTTGTGGGTTTAAATAATCCAGCTTTTTGCACATTTAAACACGAATGCAATGATTTTGATCAGTGATTACGTGCTTTAACCCTGTGTTGTGCACTCTGGGTTCACCCGTGTGATTCATTTCAGTTGAACGACATTCACCTGCCTGTAGTGAACAGCTTGTTGTGTTTGCTTTGGAGTTTGTGGTTATTGTTTATGCCTGAATCTCTGTGGGTTTGCATAAAGTTGTAACTTTGCATCATTTTTGATTCCGTGTGAAGTTTTTCCCTCATCGAGCTTCCAGGGACCTGAGCTGTAATAATTTGTCTATGTAGTTTAAAAGCAAAAAAATGTTTCACATGTTCAAACTGGTTATATATTCTTTTAAAGTGCCACGAGTTCCTCGGGTAAAACAAGTATAAGGAAATGTTTCTCGTTTAATAGCTGCAGAACACAGACCCGACTGTGCTGTATTTGACATGCATTAAAAAGGGACATGCTGGAAGTTTATAATGAAAATGCAAACATGTTGGATCACTCTGTTAAAGTTGTGTCAAGTTTTTCATGTTTGGCTGTATTTGAAGAAAAGAGTGTCCAAGGCTGCATCCACTTCTTTATTTTTCTTCTCTGGAGACAGTTAGAAGTCCATCCCTCACAGAGTTTTCCAAAGTTTTACCAAAATGACTTCATTTTCTCCCTCATTACTGATTAAGAGTAATCACTGCCCGGATGTTGCAGGCAAACATCCATCACGAATGCTCTTTATTTGCATCATAAAGTCAACAACACCACCACAAACAGCCTCACGGTTACAGACTCCATCAGAAATGTTTTTACCAAAAAGATGAGTTAAAATAATATCAGAAGCACGAGTGAACACAGCAGATGATTATAGCCAATCTAAGCCCGGTGAACGGAGTTCATTAGAAGTGGAGTAGAGTCGTGTCACAAGCCCACTGGTGTGTTTATCAGATAAGAAACCTGACCAGTCTAAGAAGTTACTCAGGCTTTTACTGCAGAACGTGCAGATAAAATCTGTGCGTTAATTATCCAAAAGGTGTTTAAAGAATCAGCCAGGACTCAAATTTCAAATCCAGTTTGCATCTGGATTTTTTTAGTTTATTGTTGTTTTTTTCTGATGAACTGAAAGCCTCCACACACCTTTGAGAGTTTCTTTGTGGTTTTATGTCACTGGTTGCATCCAGTCAGGTTCCTGGAAGCTGCATGCGTTTTAATGTTTTTGTTTTGTTTGTTTTTTTCTGTTTATTTCATACCCTTTTACCCTCCTCCCTCACCAACTCCTCCTCCTCCTCCTTACCTCTCCTTCATCATTGTGACTTTTGTCTTGGTAATCCGTGACTGCTACGGCAACCACACCAAGCCTGCGTTCCTTCAGTTCTAATAGGTCCAACACGCTGAACCGGAGCTCGTTCACACGGGACAGCATGATGATAGATGAGATGCTGGCGCCCACCAAGGACACGGTATGTACACAGAGTTCTAATTTGAAGGTGAACGTGCTTTTTTTGTGAATGTGCGTGTGTGGTTCTCTTATTGGCTTCTTTGGCTGTTTCTGTGAGTCGGTAATCTGCCAGTCATTAACCTCACTGGCACGGTTTCTTCTCCAAATGTGCCAAGCCGTCTTGGTGCTGAGCCAAAAGGCTGACTATTTACCAATCCTCTTACACCTGCGGTAGCGCCGACATGTTACGTTTCACTGTGGGAATACCAAGATTAAAGCCAAGTGCTTTTATCTATTCTGCTCCTCTGACGGCCCACTTACTGCAAACAAAGCAAAGCTTTTGGCGCGTTCTGTGAAGTTTAAAAAATAATTAATCATAGATGCAAAAAAAGTTTCCTTATTTCTATCAGAAAAAAAGTAAACCTGAACAAAAATTTGACTTACACTCATTTGCGTCATACTGTTTGTTTTCACTTGCAGAAGTCCACATTTACTCATAAAACATTGCTATAAAAACCCACAAGGTCATTTCATTCTCTGCTTAGCATCTCTAAAGCTCAGTATAACAACAAACATGATGCAGGTTAGATTCAGAGTAACGTGTTTGTGTGATTAACGGCTTGTCTCCTCTCATGCTGCTCCAGATGCTCTGTAAGGAAAGGTCTTTCATTGTAGAGCAACACAATAAGGTAGATGTCCAGTTCATCGTCCACTTCTCCAGCCAGTGCATGTCAGGATGTCCATTCATATTTTGTTGGTTGTCTTCGGCCACTGCATGCCCAAAAATATGGAACAGCCAGAGGAAGGGGTGAATATTCTTGGGAGATTCAAATTTTCTGGGACGTCATCTGATGGTGAGGAGGTGCAACACTGCAGCTCCTGACTGCATCATTGGCCATTTCACTGCAGGATGTTCCCAGAATCTCAATGATAATAATAATTTGATGATTCTGGGCTAAAATTAGGATTATTTCCTTTTTGGTAAATCTGATTATGTTTGTGAGCAAAGCTAATGCAGCTAAATGTAATTTAATTCAGGTAATAAAATACTTTTTTAAAATGTAAATTTATTCTTTAAATTTAGTGAATTCCAGTTTTTTCCCCTAGAATCATCCACCTCCCAGTTCACCCTCATACGGTGTCATATTCTTTATCAGCCATCCGTTGTGTTCAGTTGAACAGCGAGAAACATTTCAAACATGTTCTGTTCTGTTTCCATTTTCCATCCTGAAAGCAGCGATTTTTGCATTCGTATCATATCGTTTGGAAGCTCAGTTTAAAATATTTTCTTTATAAGTTATTTAAAGTTATTTAAATTTATTTTAAATAAAGTTATTCCCTGCTGCAGTCCGCCTTGTTTGGAAAACTTTTTATGATTCAGCCAATAAATCCTGTAAACTGTCTTTGTGTTGATGGCCTTTTTTTTTTCCTCGGAGGAGCTGAAACTCCTCATAGAAAGCAGCTGATTTGACACTTTTTTACATTATATTTTACTTTCAGTCCTTCATGTTTAAGAGCTAATTGATGCATCGCTACAGTACCGCCGCCATACTGTCCTGCATTTACGCTCACGCTTGTCGTCTCCTCTGCAGCAGTTGTTGATGGCAAAGGACGCCGACAACGACTCTCTGAGGAGATACAGCTGGACAGCAGACGCAATGGATAACGTCAACCTGGTCTCCTCTCCAATACACTCCGGGTAAGCGTGCTTTATTACATTAATGGATAAAGAAAGGAAGCTGTCACACTGAATCAAAGGGATGTAGTTAAAAAATTGAGACAACCTTAAAATTTTGGGATTTTAGAGAAGACAAGGTGGCACTTTTATCTCTATTGCCTTTTGTTTGTATTGCCTACCTGACTTTTCCCCCTCATTTTCCTCACTTCAAGAGAACAGCTCTTACCTTCAGCCTTCTCCTAGTCCAAGTGTCTGTTTGTAAAGCTAATTCATTAGCAAACATTACACTTCCTTCATCAAATCTTCAAGAGCTGTTAGAGACAGAAATTTACCAACCAGGTTGGATAAATTATTGACTTTCCAGCAGCAGGGTCACCCTTAGCTTAGTTAATCATGGAAGTGAAAGAGCTGTAATTAAAACAAAAGGGAAATTAGATAAAAATTCCTTAAAATGAAGCCGCGGTCATCAGCTAATTAAGTTAGCTTAGCGCTAAAAAATCCTTACAATTATAAGCTAAGTACATTTACTTAGAAAAGTAAGGTAATGCTACATGTTTAGCTGTTGCTTATCCCTCAGAAGTACAATCTTTAAAAGTCATACTTTGCTGTAAAGGTAACTAATCAGTCAATCAATCAACACCAACTGATGTTATTAAAGGGGAAAAATAATCAACCAAACACAAGATTAGTTGGGTTTCTGCAACAGAAAAAAATCAGCTAAAAGCCACCTCACGTATTTTTGCCAGCCTGTTCAGATTGTACACCCCCCTTCCACCATCATACAAATTAGTTTTACCCAAGGTTTCAAACTCCTGACTAAAGGCGTCCTTGGTAATGGCCTTCTCAGTGGTACTTCCAGTCACAAAGCTCTGTTGTTGACTTGTCCCTCCTGCGTTGCTTTGTCCTCCGTCCTACAGTTTTCCCTCTCCGCTCCCGCAGTACGACAGCAGGTGAATGACTGTGATTGGTTGCCCTCTTTTCTCACCTTGTTCCTGGTGGCATCGCACCTTCCCCTTCACTCATAACATCTGTGTTTGCTCCGCTCTCCCATGAACTATGTTGTCACAGATTTGGATTTGTTTCTTCCAATTTCTTTGTTTGCTGGAAATCTTTGCGAGGCTCTAACAGAGTCCAACAAGAAATTAGTTTTACATTTAAAAGGCATTAATATTGGATTAAATCTAACGACAGTTTCCGTTAACACAATGTGCATCACGTTGTATTTTAAGTCTGTGAGACAATTCATCTCCTTTTGTCCAATAACAACATACAAACTAACATAACATTTCAGGTACCTTGTTGCATGGTGTGAATCTCTGTGTGAGTAATACATATATTTACATATTTTTTCTTGCATATAAATCAGAGACAGAACAACACCACCTTCTTATGTGGGTAAAACAAAATACATCAGAGGTTCCTATGTTGGCTTTTTTATAAAAACTGATAAAATTTACTCGTGTTTTTTTTTGTGGAAAAAATCTTTAAAAAATGAAAAATTAGGCAACATATTAATATGATTGGTAAAATCAATAACTACGACATCGTATTAGAAATGTTCAAAATGTTTAGTCATGTTATTGTAATGCCGGTTTGAACCACTAGAGGGGACGTAATCCGCAGTAGGGACGATTTCTTTTTCTTTTCTTTTTTTTTTTTTAGCTAAAAAATCGAGCTAGTAGTTAATCAGCAGGCAATGCAAATAAATTAAGTTTCCTTTTTTCCCCTCTTGTTTCCACATCATAGATAGAAAAGAAATACTGACTTTAAAATGATAAATAAATCTTTGTCAAACCTTGTCTGGTGAAACTGCGCACCCTTGTGGTCATAATCTTTGTAAACCAAAGCTTCAAAATCCACCTTTAAGTCATCATTTTTTCTGCATGTAAGCACCAATTATAAAATCTTTGTAACAGCCAACACAAAAACCTCCTCACTTTATTTTATTTTTTTACTTTTCTCTTTTGCTCACACTTAATGTCAGAGTTTTGAAGATCACAGCATGGAAAGCGACCTCACCTCAACTAAACTCCTTTCTCTTCATCAGCACTAAAGTTGAACCAAAATTTATTCCTCTTTTAATTCTTTTCTTCCCTCTCCTCTATTTTTACCTCCTATCTTTCTACTCTCCGCTTTACTTTATTTCCTATCACTTTGTGTCCTCTTCTCTCCTTTTTTCTTCCTTTGTGCCCACCGTCAGGTTCCTGGTCAGCTTTATGGTCGATGCCAGGGGCGGCTCCATGAGAGGAAGTCGACACAACGGTATGCGCATCATCATCCCGCCCAGAAAGTGCACGGCGCCCACCAGGATCACCTGTCGGTTGGTCAAGAGGCACAAACTAGCGTCGCCTCCTCCGATGGTGGAAGGAGAAGGCCTGGCGAGCAGACTGGTTGAGGTCGGTCCGGCAGGAGCTCAGTTCCTCGGGTAAGACTTTGGTTTTATTTGTAGACATCACTGATATTGTTTTTGCTGAATTGCTTACTTTTGTGCGTTTTTGTTCTATGACGCAACATCTCCTTCCTTCTGCTTCTTGCCATTTCCATTTTCGGCCACCTGTGTTTGATATTGGAAAGTGAGAAAGTGTGGAGGTGGAGAACCTGCATTTAATTTTCAGGAGAAGTATTTTTCTTGTGTTTGATCACCTTTAAAAGCAAGTTGTCCCTTTGATGAATAAAAGGCAACATCACTAATGGCTGTAAAATGAGCAAAATTGGAAATTTTAAGACAAATCTGTTCTCATTCTTTAAATTTAAAGATAAATTCTAGTATTTGTAAACCTTTAAGGTTCAGATTCACGTTACTGTATCTGCCCCTGAATGTAGATTTGCCACAAAACATGAAATGCATATAGAGCATAAAACAGCTGCTCAATAACATTTTTTAAGCTAAAATTAGACCAAATTTTGGACTCAAACCAGGGAATGAGTTAACAAATAAGTGAATGTATCTAAAAATCTAACTACAAGTTCAGTTCAATGGTCAGCGCTTAATTCTGCACCTTAGGACTAAAATGCCTCCGTCCAGAGGGAGGAAAGGTGGGATTTATCTTTTTTACTGGCTTGAGCTTATTTCTGTCCCATATACAGGGATACTGGGTAAACTGTGATTCACCAATCAGATAGCAGGACCGTTTAACAATCTGGTAAAGAGCATCCCTCCCCTTTAAAGATGTACATCCAAACAATGACATAAAAGACAAGGAACAGTATTGGATGAGGTCATTATGTCTCGAATAATGTAAAAGGGACAAGAGTTCCCTTTTTTATAATAAAAACACTAGTGAGCCTTTTGACACACAGCTTCTTATTTTACCTCAAACCAGGTCACCAGGCCACAGCTGTTCTTTATCTAATCGTTGTTTGATACAGACTGGAGGTGTTTGTTTTAGCTGACCCAGACTCAGCAACGTTTTTCTTCAAGAAAAGGGGTTTGCATGTAGAATTTCCTTGTCTATTTAATCAAATCAAATCAAATCAAGTTTATTTGTATAGCCCTATATCACAACAAAGTTGTCTCAGAGGACTTTACA
>JBAMHW010000024.1:5538354-5575382 GCA_037177495.1 Rhadinocentrus ornatus | reverse complement strand
TTGTCCAGTGTTGGTGAGTCTGTGGGAATTGTAGCCTCAGTTTCCTGTTCTTAGCTGACAGGAGGCACCCGGTGTGGCCTTCTGCTTCAAGGTTTGGACGTGGTGTGTTCAGAGATGCTGTTCTGTTCCATTGGTTGTAACGAGTTATAATTTGAATTCCTGTTGCTTTTCTATCATCTACAACCAGTCTGCTCATTCTCCTGTGATCCCTGACATCAACAAGACATTTTCATCCAGACAGCTGCTGCTCACTGGATATTTTCTCTTTTTTGAGACCATTCTCTGTAAACCCTAGAGATGGTTGTGTGAGAAAATCCCAGAAAATCAGCAGTTTCTGAAATACTCAGACCAGCCCATGTAGTCTCAACAACAATTCAAAGTCACGTTCAAAGTCATTTAAATCCCCTTTCTTCCCTATTCTGCTCCTCAGTTTAAACTTCAGCAAGTCTTCTCGACCACGTCTACGTGCCTAAATGTGTTGAGTTACTGCCATGTGATTGGCTGATTAGATATTTGGGTTAACGAGCAGTTAAACAGGTTTATTAAAAAAAGTGACCAGTGAGTGTATAATGCAATTTAATACAGCAACACTTAACTATGACCTCAGTGACAATGTTGTTGTGGAGACATCATAAATGTGAAGTTGTTGGCAGAATCACGGATTGGATTGTGTAAAGGTGTGTTTATGTAGTTTCTCTGACAGGACCCTAGGAAATCACACAGAAAGCTTTTAACTCAATACTGAGCAGACGTCTCACTGCAAGCATTCAAACTCATACAGTCATGACACAGTCCAGATGATCATTTTTGTCTGACACAAATTCACGTACAACTCCAGCTAGATGTAGTTATCTATGAGCTTGGTTACCATGGCAACTGCTTCTGCCCATATGATGTGCTGCCTTAAAAAAAAAAACAGTACTTCAGACATTTCGACTAACAATACTCGGAGCAGCTGCTTTTTCTTGGCAGTCACATGAACTCACACCTCTTTTGTCACCCAGGAAAAATACTGGATGAACAAAAGCTCGTGTAGCTAATAAAATGCAAATAATTGTGTTGGTTTGGCAATACTATTAGTAGGAAACAAACCAGCAACTGTCAACAGAATTCCCAATAAAACCCTCCATCCATCTATTGGCAATCTCAGCTGCTATCAGAGGCAGAGGCAGGACACGTCGCCAGTCCAACACAAAGCAAACAACCAATCTCGCTTACACAACAGTTAACCTAAAAATGCGCGTTTATGGACTGAAGCAAATTCTATGTTTTAGTATTTGTACTAGGTCCCTGAATCTGACCCAACAATAACAAATAAAAATCAAAACAAAACTTGTCTTATTAATATTTAGGCATTGTCATTTCTATGGCAGTGACAGTAACAATCACACCAGTGCGATTTGTAAAGTATGATGTTATAGTTCTGCGTATAATAGCAGTTTGTTATAATAACAAAATATTATGAATGACTTGTTTGTAAGTAAATGCAATATTAACATTCACATGTTCTATGTGTATATGTTAGCCCGGATGAAGCTTGTTATTAGTAGTTTGAACATAATGCTTTGAAGATGTAAGAATTTCAAGTAGATTTCCGGAGGTGAAGTCGATGTGAGATGGGCATTTTGGCAAGATTTTCTTTAGATTTTTTTCCCCCAAAGGTAAGGTTTAGATACATATCTGCATATCTGTTAAATGCAGAAAATAGGTAACATTTTAATATTGAACCCTGGTTGGTCGCCTCAATTTACAAACCTTTTGGGTAAGAGGACAAAAAAGTCCTCTTACCAAAACCATCATAAAAAAATACAATAATTATTTATTTCTACTTCAGTCCTAATCAGAAATTATTAGAACCATTATTATGTCACTGGTTTGATGGTTATTTTCTCTATGTTAGATGTTGGGTAGCTGGAGTTCTTTAGTATATTTAACACTGATCTTTAAATAAAATCCTCCACTGCCCCAACGTGCATTTTGTGGAAAATAAGTATTTTATGAGGATCTTTTTTTCGTGGTAAAAACAGTGACATCATGTAGTCAAACAGGCATTTAGGCTTTTTTTTGTTAGTTTTGTAATCCTTTATTAATTCCACAGTGGGCAAATTTAAATAAAAACAAATAACAAAACCATAACGATGACCAAAAGTTGAGGGAAAAGTAACCCGAGAAATTAAGTTCTTTATGACATATGATCAGTTAACCAATTAAAAATGTAATTATTGTAATGAACAACAGTATTATACAAAAAGGTGTTGTTACAATCATCTTATAAATAAGGATTGAAGCAGGACTGCGTCACTCATGGTATTTTTAGGTCTATTTAATAATGAATGTTGTTTTCCTGACACCAAATAGCCTCTTCTACTTTACTTTTTACCCTAAATTTATTCATTTTTCAGTTTTTTGTTCCAAGTGCAGTTCTCTGCAGAACCAACGATGAACGTTCTCCAACCGGTGGGCGTTGTTGTGTTAGGGTCAGTAATCTGAAGAAGTATAATGTCTGAAGGTTGATAAGATCTTCTCTTAGAGTTTGGGTTGAGGTCAGTGTGATTATGTAACCTGATGCACAAGAAGCTTCATTACAAAGAATTTACCCTAACCTCCGATGTTGGCACAATTGACCATTGTCACGCTTAAACTATGACCATAACTGCCAGCATATTTCATCAGTTGGTCCGAAGCCACTGTTAATTGGCACAAAGCTTGAAGCCTGGTAATATGTATTCTGTCATGTCTGTGATCTCTGAGAGGATCCAGCTGCCCCAATAAAGGCTAAATGGTAACAACTGATCCTTTCCAAGCATGTCTAAGGAATCAGGAATGCTCACTACCATTGAGAAACACCACTGTTGTGTTCTGCAGAGACTCTTGTGTTGCGATCATGCCTTGTTTAAGTAAGGGCTGTGCAGCTTTCTCCCCCATTCACCCCCTCACTGCATTTTATCTGTTACATTCACTCTGAATGTCTCGACTCCTCAGCACGTCTGCAGCTGTTATCATCAAGCAACGCCATCATCAGCAGAACCACAGTTCATTCAAATCTGGATGCTGCTGAGATCAGCATCTCTAAATGTTTCTTTGTTGTATGTGGAAGCTCACTGCAGATTTATTAATGCTTCATTTTATTTGAAGACATAATCATTGACAAGTGCTTATAGATAGATGCTTGTATTTAAGATTTTATTTTGCACCAGTTTAATGTCTCATAATTGTCACGAAATTTACAGATTATGGCATTGAGAGAGATAAACCGGCTTCTCTCTCGCCTGCTCAGAGAAGCTGCTAAAGAAAAGTGTAGGAGTATTTCAGACAAGAAAAGTTTAATTAAAACATTATTAATTTAGTCATGTTTCCCTAACATGTAACTTACCAGGCCTGTGATCGTGGAAATCCCACACTTTGGCTCGATGCGGGGCAAGGAGAGAGAGTTGATCCTGCTGCGCAGCGAAAACGGTGAAACCTGGAAGGAGCATCTGTACGACTGCAAGACTGACAACCTCAATCAGCTCCTAAATGGGATGGATGAAGGTGAAGTACAAGCAACTTCTTTATGTTGTCATGCAAACTGGTGGGACACATCTGCATTACCACATATTTGACTCTTGACTTGATCAAATTTTCATTCTGCTGCAACTAATTATGTCAAAATTACATTTTCAAATGAATTCGTATTTCTGGTTGCAGCTCTGAAATATTAGACCAAGTATTCTGTAAACTTAAAGGGGCTCTTTTATTCTTATTTCAGCCTGATTTATTTTAATATGTGAGTCCACAAGGGCTGGAATCAATCCACCATTTTTTCACAAACCCCTTTATTTATTTTATATCGATCCTCTCCGTAGCCCCTCAGATCAGCCTCTGCCAGAAACAAGCAGAATGAGATTCTTCCGCCCTGAGCCCCGCCTCCTTTGATGCGGGCTGCCTCTGATTAGTCAGCTGACCGGAGTAACACCAAGTAATATGAATCCTCAGTAAACAATGTCAACGCAAAACATACAGCCATACATGTTCGAGCCCGAATCAGACCCTGAAAACGTGAGTGAACAACTCAGCAACCCGCAGCAAGACAGGCAGCAGGACGTATCTGTTTGGTAAATACTCGGCTTACCAGCTACAGTCCAATATAACGCTGTTTGCCATCCTTCACGCACCTTATATATGTGTACATGCCCCTGTTAATAGGTGTAGATGTGGCAAATGTACCACAATGCCAACAGAGGTGGAAAACGTCCTAGATAAGGTAATGATGCTATTTGCTAACATGTGCACTGTTACACTACAGTTAGCTGTATTTCTAGCCACTTCCTGTACATCTATTAATTCACGTGGCTAATCAGCTGGGTGTTTTTAACCTGGTTGTTACACTTGTAGCATTTCCATCTACAGTGCTGATCGCTAACTTTCTGGTTATCTATACACGTGTGTCACCTGCTAGTAGCGATCAGGTAAAGTAAGCGTGGGTTAATTCCTTTAGTCTGACCGTTGCTCACACACTAACTATCAAACAGAGAACTTATTTGGTTTACTTACACTTGTGGCTCAGGATCAACAATGCAGTCCTTGATTGTAGGAACAGACCTTTCAGCTAAAGCCTGGTCACCAATCCCTCGTTGTACCGGGCCTCTTTCATCCAGCAGTCTTCAGTGGAGTGCCGGTCACTAATACAAACGTTGGTGCAACTCTGTGGCTGGCTCCCCAAAACAAACTCCATCCATTGCTGTCTAACCCTTGTTTCCTCCAGGAATTTGAACAAATGTCGTTTTTCCCTTTGCCTTTCTTCTCGTGAACATGCACAATCTGGAAAAGATGACATCACTCAAATATCTAAGTAGAAAAACTCTCTAAAACATATTGTTTTCATCGCATCGCCATGGAAACTGAATGTAGAGACACACTGGAAAATTCAAACATGTGTTTATGTGAAAAAACAACAACAACAAACTGCGCCACTCACTTGTCTGAGTATTCAACACTATAACACTGTAGAAAGCTCAGCAAGGTCAAAATAGCTTAATAGGGCCCCTTTAAATATCTAAAAAAGTCATCATTTTAGTTGATCTCGTCAACCTGTGGTATGCTTTATACCAGTATGGAGCAGCTGACATGCTTGTGTTAGACGTTATGGTACCATGACTGTATGAGGTCTTTGACGTTATACCTCACCTGATGCAATGTCCAATCTCACAAAAATGGGAAACAGATTTCAGTCATGCCTTTTTCCATGAACTTTAAAAGCAAATATACTAACATTTTAACCTGTTAAATAATAATAAAACACCTTAGAGTGAAAGAAACCAATTAACAGCAGAGTAGAAACACAGTAATCTTCTAAAATTTATGAGCTGAAGTATAAATAATCCTTGTGAGCAAGCCTGATGACAGATTACCACTAGATTAACTGATGTATCTGTGTTTAATTTTAGCTTAGTAATTGTTAGTGGGTTTTTTTTTCATTCTTTCTTTTTTTATAGTATTAAGAAGTAATAGTAATTGTAATCAGTAGTAATAAATATTACTTTAAAAGGGACCTAATTTTACAATAACAGAACTTACGTTATCGGTAACGTAGCTAAAGATGTTGTGTTTGTGTCCAATTCTGGTCTGATGATGTTATAGCCACAAACTAAGCTGTTTCTAAAGGTTTGGATGAGAAATATTTAACATATGTTTGGTGTATAATTTTTGTTTAATAACCCTCCCTACCTGTAGAACTGGACAGTCACGAGGAACTGGAGAGGAAGAGGATCTGCCGCATCATCACCAAGGACTTCCCACAATACTTTGCTGTGGTGTCTCGGATCAGACAGGAGACCCATCAGATGGGACCAGAGGGCGGGACTCTATGCAGCCACAGCGTGCCATTGGTTCAGGCTTCCTTTCCCGAGGGGGCGTTGACCAAGAAGATCAAGGTTGGGTTGCAGGTGAGTTGAAAGATACAAATCAGTGTTGTTTCTGTTATTTTTAAGCTGTGATAAAGTATCGACAAACGCACACATAAGTGATGGTTTTTGTATAGAAGACACACAAGTAAAGCATCTCTCATTGTTCTCTTCCAGGCCCAGCCGATACCTGATGACACTGTCAAGAAAATCCTTGGTAACCGAGCAACCTTCAGCCCTATTGTTACCGTGGAGCCCAGAAGAAGGAAATTCCACAAGCCCATCACCATGACAATCCCAGTCCCATCCCTGTCAGGGGAGGGGCTTACAAATGGCTACAAAGGGGACAGTACTCCCTGCCTTCGTCTCCTCTGTAGCATCACAGGTCAGTTCTGTCATCTCTGTCTTTCTTTGAAAATCCTTGAAATGCACGAGCAAAAGAGAGGCGACAAGAGATTCAGGTTAGAGAAGGTTTGCTTAGGAACCAGCATTAGAGTTTGGCATGTGTTGAGTTTTAAGTTATGCCAAGTAACAGGATGTTGACAGGAAAATATAGGAATTATACGAACATGTTGCAGGGCTAAGAAGCAGTCTCTCTCAGATCTCTTATTACCTCTGGTAGAAAATTTATTTCTTTAAATATATCAAGTTAACCTAATTTCTGATTGTTTTTCTTTGTATATCAAGAAAAAAAACTTTCTCTAACCCATTTCCATCCCATGTGCCTCTCGTAAGATGTTACTCCATCCCTGTAGATGAGATGTGAAATAAAAAGAATCTCTTTTAATGTGAAATTTTCCCGTCTGACAGGTGGTACGTCACCAGCACAGTGGGAGGACATCACCGGCACAACTCCTCTTACTTTCGTCAATGACTGTGTCTCCTTCACCACCAATGTCTCTGCTAGGTGAGAACATGTGCAACATTTATACTTTATTACAGCTATCCCTGTGTCTTCAAAGTTAACCATTTTTTTGCCTCGTTTGCAGGTTTTGGTTAGCAGACTGCCACCAGATCCCAGAGACTGTAAGCATGGCCACCCAACTCTACAGGGAGCTGATCTGCGTGCCCTACATGGCCAAGTTTGTGGTGTTTGCCAAGATGAATGACCCAGTGGAGTCCAATCTCAGGTGTTTCTGCATGACTGACGACAAGGTGGACAAAACCCTGGAGCAGCAGGAGAACTTTGAGGAGGTGGCCAGGAGCAAAGACATAGAGGTACATTACTGTTACTTTTTAAAAAAAATTTAAATCATAAAAATCAGATAGTTGCTTGTGCATTGAAGTTTTATTGTGTTGTGATTATTACTGTTGGTTTTATCTCAGGTCTTGGAGGGCAGGCCCATCTATGTGGACTGTTATGGAAACCTGGCTCCTCTGACCAAATCTGGTCAGCAGTTAGTTCTTAACTTCTACGCCTTCAAGGAGAACCGTCTGCCTTTCAGTGTTAAGGTACTCCAACATTATAATGCTGTAACTCTGCCTCCTCCGCGAGCTGGGATGTGGACTACATGACAAAAAAAAATTATTTGAATTTACACTTAGGTTTTCTTAACTTTTTACACAAGGTGATGAGATTAGTGTCGCACTAGAGGAACAGAATAACAATCCCAACACAAAATGAGCCAAAACCAAAAGGAACACTTGATTTAAAGCTCCTAAAGCAACTCATAACCCTCATCCTATTTTCCACGTTGTACATCTGTGACTCCTCTCCTCACAGTTTAGTGCCTCCTAGTAGCAACTTGAGCAAAAGAAGACAGACACAAGGACAGAGGAGACTATATGAAAGGCTTATATGAAATCAATACACCTTCAAATCAGTCATTACTTTATAACATCAGTTAAACGTGGTGAGTGGCACAACTGCATCATCTAACCGGATATGTTGCAAGATACAGCTTTACTTCATCATAGCTGTATCTCTATGACAACGTGCACTTTATATTCATTTCTTATTCATTTTATAAAGTAGGATTTTTATTTCCCATACATTTGAGACATTGCAGATGAAGGATACCATGAAGGATACAGTGGTGCATCACCTAAAGCTTCTCCAGCAAACTTACCTTTCCTTGATCCTTCATATCATTTAATCTTTTTCTGAATTAAGAAATTCTTTAAAATATTTAGCTGTGATGAATATCTGTTCATATGCAAAAAGATTGGGGGAGATATTCATTCATTAATTCATTTTCTGTACAGCTTCGTCTAATTAAGGGTTGCGAGGAAGCTGGAGCCTATCCCAGCATGTAACAAGCGAGAGGCAGGTCGCCAGTCCATCACAGGGCCAACACAGAGAGCACCATTCATGCTCACACTCACTCCCAGGGAGAATTTAGAGTGACCAGTTAACTTAGCATGCATGTCTTTGGACGGATAGAACCAATGGATACCCGGGGAGAACGTGGGGGAGATAAGGAAGCACATATTAAACAAATAAGATGAGCCTAAACACCAATCAATCTTGAGAAAACTTGATTAAAGATAACTCTAATTATATTCCACTATTTATGGATCCTTATAGTAAATACATTTTTAAAAAGTGGTCCGTCGGGAATAAATCTGGAAGTTGGCCTCTTCAGCATTGTGCATCAGGGACTCACATGCACTAGCATGCATATATGGCTGTACCTGCTGCCATAACACAACAGCTGAGATTACAGCACACAGGTAGAATGACAAAGGTGCTATTCTGCCACATCAAGAAATCCTTGTTGGCAACTGTATTAAGGTTTGACATATATTACACTTAATATGACTACTTGGTGTTCATTTTACTCCGGATGCAATGGCGTAAACACTTAATGTTTTCTTACTCATTGCATCCACAGCTGAATAACCCACAAGATATGACCCTTTCTGTGGAAAAAAGGGCAAAGAAAAGAAAAAAAACTTCAGTTTTGATGCTGTTTTCCAAGCATAGTATGAATTTTATAATGTAAACTTTGCATTCGTGCACAGGATGCATGGTAGAAATTTAGCAAATTGTGACCATTTCACATGTCCAGTGGCATTATCAAACATTGTTGTGAAATGTGCATTTTGAGAGGCATAATTTGGACCAACATTAGTTTTAAAATGTTGCTTAAACTCTTGTTTGGACTGAAATTGTTTCCATTTTAAAATTTATTAAAAGCTGATGACATATTTGTGTAGCTAGATATCTCTGACACCCCTACATTTTATGAATTACAAATCCATAAATCCACTTTCCTAAGCAGCTAAACAACTTTGTGTTGATCCTCTTCTTCTGGTATTTAAAAACGTTCATAATTTTCTTTTTTAGGACAGGCACCATTTTGACCCAACAACAGTATACAATAAAAATCAACTGCACAGTTTCTCAATAAATCCGGAAAGATATGATTCCTAAAACATACTAAAAATTGAAAAACAAAACAAACAAAAACAACTAGCTTATTTACAGATTCGCAAGTAGGAAGTCACGATCAATCACAGGCTTTCTTAAATCTTTATACCACCACCCAGTCAAGAAAAGAGTAAGAGTAAAGAGTAAATAAGCATTTATCTCTCTTTAGGTTAGAGACCCCAGTCAGGAGCCCTGCGGTCGTCTCACTTTCCTGAAAGAGTGTAAGACCACAAAAGGTCTTCCACAAATCGCTGTGTGCAACCTGAACATCACACTTCCAGCGGTGAAAAAGGTAAGGCAACTCACCATCTCTGTTGTCGTGTCTTTAACCATATTCATGGTTAGGGTAGTTTCAGCTCCCATTAAGCACTGATATATGAAAGACAGAGAAAGACTTTGGCCAAACTGCCGCCACTGTGTCTTTTATCTGTTTAAAGCTTCTCTCTCTATTTATATATTGGTTATCTCTGCAGTGGATCCTTGTCATTGGCTGTTTCATTTTGCTTCTTCTTGCCTTTTGATTTAGATGACTTGCTTTTGGCTGAGATTTGCGTGCTTAAGAGTTTTTTGATTATCAGACTGGCTTTGTTTGTGGCTTGACCTCATTTGCTGTTTTTGCTTCTCAATTGTTGGCGCTGTAGTCATTTCTTGCTCTTTGCCTTTTTTTTTTTAAGTTGCTAAAGTGGCTTCGCTTTTTATTTGGAGCTTCTATCAATCACTCCTTTTTCACACCCTGATGTTTCTTTTCCCCCTGCTTTCCATTATGTTACTCCCCCTGTTTCTGCAATGCATCTTGGGAACCAGGAAATGGAGTCAGATGCCGAGGATGAGGTAAACCACACCCTGCCTACTATGTGCTGTCCTCTGCGCCAGATCTTTAGTGGCCCTGCTCTGCCATCTACAACCTTATTTTTTTACTGCTTCTGCAAGGGCAGTATCAGCTTTCCTTGCTTGAATCCACCTCTAGCTCCTCAGTTTTGCATGAAACATGGTAGATATGGGAAAAACTACATGTCTCATGTCCAGTCCGTATCCTCTGCACACTCCAGTATGTGTTACAAGTGGCCCTGGATCTAAAACATTTGTTAACAATACAATAAAATGGGATTATATGCACATACATGCACATGTTTTACAGAGTTTGTAGCTTTATCTTGAATAAATTAAACACATTATTTGCGTTATTATATTAAGATTTAATGTAAGCAGTAGGACTTTTTTTTTTTCATTCAAAATCTCAGCATTTGCTCTAATTTGAGAAAATTTGTCAGTAGCTGTTTCAAATATAAAAAGTCAAAGTTTGTTAGTGCTGTAGGCTAAAGGTTGGTGTAGATGCCTGCATCAGACCATTAGAAGTAGTTTGCCTTGGGATCCAGCTCAACCTAATGTAGCTGGTAACCATGTTGGTAGCATCTCAGTGAAATAAGGCGATGTTATGAATGTTAGGTTGCTATCAAAATAGAGGTAACAACAGGAAAAGCTGCCCTTACACTAATTAATCTGAGGAGCAGTTCTATGAAGTGGCTTTCTTTTTGCACTGTAATAATAAATATGTGGCTATTTGGTAACATTGTACAAAACAGATATTTACTCAACAAACAACAAATAATCTACAAACTCACCTGCTAGCTTAGCACCCAAGCAGGACACCAGATACAACAAACATAGAGCTGAATTGTAAATACTGTCTGACTGCCTGCTATTCAGCACAGTCAGCTACAGCAGCGCCACTCGCCAGAGGCTCATACAATAAGAATCATACAAAAGAATTTTTTTTGGTAGAGGGATCTGAAACTTATAATGAAACTGGGGCCACGACATTACATTCCAAGTTGCCGTAAAATTTAATCCCACACAGAGTAGCTGTAAAACAACACACGTAAAAACATTTAGACAATAATGAATTGAGATACTTGCCAAAGAATAACACAAGTGTCTTAATCTATTTTAAATTAATGTCCTAGTAAGTAGTAGCATCAATGTTGGAAAAAAACCTATAAATTTAGGTGCAGGAGGATTTCCTGCCATGAAACAAATTAATGCAGACTGGAAGGTTTGCTTTAATTTTACATTAAAAGGTGCTGATTTTGCAGCACTTTGCATAGGGTGACCTAAAACTGATAGGTTTTTGTGTTGTTTGCTATTGTTGCAGACTGAAAAGCCAGATCGACGTCATACCTTTGCATCTCTAGCCTTACGTAAGCGCTACAGCTATCTGGCCGAGCCTGCACTGAGTGAGTTTGACATCTTCACTAACAAACCCTTTGAGTATTACATAATGCCAAGTTTAGTGAATAAGTTAGTTTGCTAACAGTTAGTTTGCTTACATGACTGATCAATATCTAGGTAGATGTTACTAACTCAATGTGACAAATGCATTTTTCTCATCACACATAATACACACTGTCCACTTGCTTGTTTACAACATGGTACATATTTTTGCATGAGTCAGTGAGTGGTTTTAAGTTTGTGTACCATGCTTGCCCACGTTGTGAGTTGTAGTTCCTCTTGGTTTGTTTGGTTGATTTCCACTGCTGTGTTTTTAATTTGTTATGCAGCTAAATTTTATTCTGACTTACCAGCATAGTGTTACAAGACATTTTAGAGCAGGGGAAGTCAAAGTAAAATTTCCTTTTATTTCATTTTTCCCTTTGCAGTTCAGAGCTCTTTTTGGCTTTGTAATGACAAACACCTTTACGCGGGACAATAATGCATGTTGGAGGTCTTGAGTTTGGCTTCTTTCAGGCATTCATTTTCAGTTTTGCACAGTTTTGCTCATCACTTGATGCTGCATGACAAAATGGGCCAAAACTTCAGTCTTGGAAAAGCACATTTAGTCATATTTTGTTTGCTTTACAACAAAAAGGAAAATGGAAACTTCTGCAGCTCTTGTTTTAAAGTGTCGAAATTCTCTTTGAGGAAACTGTCATTTTTTAACCAAACAGATAAAAGACACTCATAAAAGCGGACTGAATTTAGAGCCAGACTCTATATGCTGGTATTAGAATATCTAAAGTCCAAAGAGAGAAGTTGTTTTTGTGGTAATCCTGGTGCATTTGTCTGCCATTTTCTGTTGTCAGCTGTCAGTCTACACCATTGTCCTTGGAAATTTACTTTGCTGCTTTGTGTGCTTTGTTTGGTTTATACTTTACGTTGATGTTGCTGTTGTTTGAGTCATTTGCCAATCCTGTATCACAAAGAACACAACTGTTTCTGTCTACAACTCCATCTTCAGTCAGTACTTAAATGTCTTACCCAGCACATATATAACTGCTTTTTTCCCTCCTTTATACTACAACTGCCTCACTGACCAACTCTTCCTCCTCTGGTCTTCTCTTTTTTCACATTTCTTTCCTTCTTTTCTTTTCCCAACATAATTTTCTTTACAATTCATCTTGCAATTTTTTTGATTGTTTTTTGCCATCCCTCCTTTATCATTATTTCTCTGAAATCACCTGAAGAAACAGCAGTTGAGCGAAGTGCAGCAACAAGAGCACTGCCTGCTGGTTACCCTCACAAACCTGTCTTTCCAACCAGACCTTACCCACCATGGTCGACTGCTCCTATTACCGTCCCTGGCCAAACAAGGCCCGCCGGAGTGGGGGGTTCCCTCGCCTCTACCGATTCACCGGCAGGCTCACCAGCTGCTTCTCCATTAAAATCTTCTTGGCCCCTCTCAACCCCATCACCTGCATGCCCCACAATGATAAAAGCATCCATGGGAGCTCCATCACCGGCACCTACCCTGTCTTCCCCAATTAAATCAGTCAGTGATGTACCATCCTCATCTCCCATCAGGTCTTACAGGACTGTGCCTTCACCCATTAAAACAGTTGTCCAGCAGGGTCAGTACCCTCTTCATGGGTCTGCCAGCCTTATGACCTCTGGAGGTAAACCTGCCACAGACCCAGCTTCAATCAAAAACCTGGCTTCAGCATACACATCAAGAACCTCCCCCCTTCATTCACTACCGAATGGTTCCTTATCAGAGAGGTCTTTAGCTCCTTCTCATTCTCCAGCGTCGCCAAAAACAACATACAGCATGTACAGCTCTAATTTGCCTTTTAAACCTGCACTTGGGTCCACAGTTGGGACAGATTCAGCAGCAGCCACCCTTCCTTCTATGAAAAGCATTTCAAGTCTGTCCTCTTTAAAAACTTCTGTTGACTCCACACTGTCATCCCGAGGAGGGAGGACATCCATCTCTTCTTTCTCCTCAACTGGACAGACAACCATTCCTTCCTCAGAATTTTCCATGATGAACGGATCTGTCTCACCTGTGAAATACCCTTCATTCTCCTCCACACCATCCTCACCTTCTTCACGTCTGCTCTCAGAGAGAAGTAGCAGCCTTCAAGAAAGGATCCAGGCCAACACACAGGCAACAACTTCTGGTGTCAGTGCAGCCATAAATGAAGCTATAGACTCATACTCAGTCTCAGGCTATGGCACACTTAAATCACTGTCCTCCTCCCGTAGATCTACAACAGCAAGCTCTGCTTATGGTTCTCTGAGATCTGTAGCTGCCCCTCAGAGCTCGGCAGTTTCATCCAGTACAATAACTGTCCCTGTTTATTCACTGGTCAATGTTATCCAAGATACCCCTGTCAAACCAGGGCCTGGGTCTCTCAAAATGGCACTTCCTGATTCCCCTCGTGCCTCATCCTCATTCTCTTCCAATTTGTCAACATGTGTTACTGGAACAAAAATAAAATCCCAGCTGAAATCCCCTCCATTTATCACACCGCCCATCATCCACCCAACTGCAACTTCCAATCAGGAGATACTGAGAGACGTAGCAGACATGAAAGAAGATCTAATCAGAATGACAGCAATCCTACAGACAGACACACAGACAGCAGCTAAAACTGTCCAGACATCACATACTGGCACTCCTAAAGAGACTAAATTAGAGGATGAGGAGCCACACACTTTAGTAGAGAAGGTGAAAGAAGATTTAGTCAAAGTCAGTGAGATATTACAGAAAGATATGACTGAAGGTAAAGAGAAAGCCGCAGAGGTTGAATGGGAGGAATTTTCCAAAGATGAGATTGAAGAGGCACAAAGAAATACCCTCCCAGATTATTATCCTCTTTTTGATGAAAACACACTCTTTCTCAAACATCAGTCAATGGCAAGCAAAGAATTAGAGTTAGCTAAAGTTGTAGATTTCTTATCAAATGATATTGGTGCTAGCTCTCTGTCGAAAATGGCAGAACTGAAAAGTAGATATGAAGATGAGGTAAAAAGGGAAGGGGAAGAGAAACAGAAGCGTGTCCTCAAACCATCTATGTCCATACAAGAGCACAAATTAAAAATGCCTCCACCGGTCTCAGGCATGCTCAGGTCTCCCTCAGAGAAGGACTTAAGCAAGCTTGCCGAGTCATATCAAGGTTCGGACACAATACTGGAATCCCCAGAGGACCTGTCTCATGAGCAGGATAAGAGTCCACTGTCAGACAGTGGGTTTGAGACAAGGAGTGAAAAGACACCCTCTGCTCCTCAAAGTGCCGAGAGCACGGGACCCAAGCCTTTATTCACAGATTCACCCATTCCTCCTTGTGTAACTGAGACCAGAACCGAGGTGGTCCACATTAGGAGCTACGAGCAACCTGACGATCTTCATGAGCCTGGACTCATGGAGGAGGCTGCATCCGCTTTACCTGCAATAGAGCCTGAAGAAGTTTTAGCAAAAACCCTACAAATGAAAATGCCAGAAGATGACACAATGATGAACAAAAGCGTGTGTCTTAAAGAGAAAACTCATATTACCACTACTACTAGAATGGTTTATCACAAACCCCAACTGACTAATGGCACAGAGATGATAGAGGAGGGTATGTCAGTTAGAGATATCATGAAAGCTTTCCAGTCAGGGAGGGACCCGTCTAAAGAACTGGCAGGCCTTTTTGAACATAAAGCTAGCCAGGACTCTGTCAAAGGTGATGAGCTGACTCCGAGATTTCTTGACAGAGAAATTAAATCCAAACCCAAGGTTGAAAGGATAATCGAGGTTCACATCGAAAAGGGCCACAGCACAGCCGAACCGACTGAGGTGATTATCAGAGAAACCAAGAAACACCCTGAACTCTACGTCTACAAAGGGGATCGTGGAATAAAGGAGCTTACTGAATACGATGAGGTACAACAGGAAGAAGAGGAGCTTACTGCCGAAGAATCCCTGCCCTCCTTTCTGGAAACTTCTCGCGTTAATACCCCTGTTTCGCAAGAGGAAGACAGTCGCCCAAGTTCAGCCCAATTAATAGCAGATGATTCATATAAAGCCCTTAAACTACTTAGCCAGCACTCTATAGAATACTGTGACGATGAGCTTTCAGAGGTTCGAGGCGAGTCTTATAGGTTTGCAGAGAAAATGCTTCTCTCCGAGAAACTTGACGTGTCTCATTCAGACACAGAGGATTCAGCAACAGTCGCTGACAAAAATCAACATGTAGTTTTGGATACGACTAGCAGCCGTGCGAGCACAAATCAGCAGCAGGGTAGCCCCAAAAGAGAGTTTGTTTCTAAGTCATCAAAAGATGGGTCCCCTAAATCAGGTAAATTCCTGAACAGAGACGAAACATCTCCGTTTGACAAGGTGACAGTGCTCCATTACTCAACAGAACAGGGCAGCCCCAAACATGCAGTTTGGATGCGATTTACAGAAGACAAACATGACAGGAGCAGGGATAAGTTGCTTTATGAGGATAGGGTAGATCAGACTGTAAAGGAAGCAGAGGAAAAACTAAGTGAGGTGTCACAGTTCTTCCGTGACAAAACAGAGAAACTGAATGATGAGCTTCAGTCTCCTGAGAAAAAGCCTGTTAGACGAGAGCCGAAGGAGCCTAGATCCTGGCCTAGCTCCGCCTGCAGCAGCCCAGAGAAAACACAGCAGAAGCCTAAAGCTGGAGAAGAAGGGTTGAGTAAAGGCAAACTCAGGGAGCCTTCAGTAAGTAAAATGTTTGGAAGCTCCTCAGTAGCTGAAAAGAAAAGCTCTAGCTTGCCAAGCAGCCCTCAAAAGAGTGTCCTCTCCTATACCAGTGAAAATAAAACCAAACCACAACCAAAGACCAGTGAGTCTGAACCCTCTTCTCCTTCCCATATAAAATCAACATCCAAAGTCAGTGCTGTGAGGATGAAATTTGAATCTGTGGCTCAGAAAGACAGTCAGAATCAGTCTAGTCTTACAAAAGTTCCTCCTCCAGTACAACCAAAACCATCAATACAGAAATTAAAGGAGAGCAAGCTTCCTGTCTATCAGTTTTTTTCTGAAGGGAAAACATCAAATGTATCTGAAACATCAGAAGAAGAAAGCCAGAAAAATGAAGTTGAGAAGGACACAGACGGTAGTAAACCTGCTCAGATATCAACGCCTAAAACCTCCAAAGTAGACAAGCTGCCCAGCAAACATTTTACAGAGGTCTCTCAGCAACTTGGCGAAACCAAGACCGGTAAAGCAACAGCTAAAGGTAGAGATACTATTTCCAGTGTTACTCAGGAAATTAAGGAAACCAATAAAGGTCAGAAAATTCAGACACTACCAAACAATCAGGAGAGTGATATTACAAAATACCAACAAACAGCAAAAGGTGTTACTGCTTCCAAAGAAATAAAAGTTGAGCTGCCCAAAAAAGATTCGGAGGAACCACAAAACAAAAACCTCAGAAAGAAGACAGAATCTCAAATTCCTGTAAGAACAGCATCCAATTCTTTAGATAATGACCTTCCCAAAAAACAGACAAAAACTAAGCCTTCACAGATACCGATGTTATCTAAAACCAAAAGTCTTGAGACAACCCCAGCAAAAACAGATCTAACCTTTGAAATCCTAGATAACGCACCCAAAGATTCCAACTCCAACAACCTTCTGAGCCCCAGAGAGATGCTGGAGAAAGTCATAACCCCTTCAGCTACTGTAACAACCAAAGAGAATTTCCAGGGCATCACAACATTACCTGTTTATGTCCAGGTGGGAAGGCAGGCAGAGAGGGAAGCGAAGGGAGCTCTGTATTCTGTCAAACAGAAATCAAACTCTGCACTTAGCCCGATTAGCCCGGACGATGATACACTAGAGCAGGTGTCTTTCATAGACAGCTCAGGGAAAAGCCCCATTACACCAGAGACCCCCAGCTCTGAGGAGGTCAGCTATGACCTAACATTAAAGACTCCTGATGGCTTTATGGGATTCATGCCAGGGAAACCAAGCCCTATCATGGAGGTATCTGAGGAATCAGAGGAAGATGATCAGAGCAAGGTGGTTTTCTCTTTTAAAGAAGCACCACCAGAGACTAAAACCAGTCTCCATGTTACCCAAGCAGACCTGGTTAATGCTAATAAAGAAGAAACTCAGTCTGTTGAAAACCAGCAGGAATTAATTGATAATTTCAACCAACAAGACACAGTAAGTGGCACATATGATGAAATAACAGGGCAGGAGCAGAAAGAAGTCTCAAAAGATAAAGGTATTGCATATATTGAGTTCCCTCCCCCTCCTCCTTTGGACTCGGGTTCGGAAATTTCAGACCAGGAGAGAAAAGGTTCCTGTGCCTCTTCAGAGACTGAAACAGAAATGATGGAGGTGAATTTACAGGAAGAGCATGACAAACATCTGCTGATTGAGCCAATTATACGCATACAACCCCCTTCCCCAGTGCCCCCCGGGACGGATGACAGTCAGTCAAATGCTGACGATGAAGATGAGGATGAGTCCATCTTCCAGCCTATTCCGTGTAAGAAATTCACCTTCAAAGATCCAGAGGAGGAGGACAAGAAGAAGGATAAGACCTCCAAACCAAAAAAGCATGACAAGAATGGAAACAGCAAAGAAACCAATGGCTCCAATGGTTCCAGCAATGGTTCCAAAGGTTCTAACGGCAAAGGAGAGGACTGTGAATATGAACAAAATGGAAATGACCAGTCAATAACAGATTGTTCAATAGCCACAACAGCTGAATTTTCACATGACACAGATGCTACAGAGATAGACTCACTAGATGGATATGAGCTTCAGGATGAGGACGATGGCCTGTGTGAGCAGGCAGATTTACGTCTGCTCGGTCTACCAGACAGCCGGAGAGACGTCTGGGCAACAGACACATATAGGTCCACCGACCGCTCTTTTCCCCAGACCAAACTGGAGGTTATTGAAGAGGAGAAGACACCAGAGGAATGTCAAAAGGACATTTTGAAAACGGATATTCCTTCAAATGGTGGAAAGCCTGATAGTGCTAGTAAAGATGGAGCTCAAAGTCAGGAACAGAAGCACTCGGATAAAGAGGGATTTTCAGACACTTACTTTAGTTATAAGTTAGAAGAGGAGTTTAACTCTACTTTTAAGACTGTTGCCACCAAGGGTCTAGACTTTGATCCCTGGCCCAGTAAAAGTGGTGAAGGAGAAGTTGTTGACATGGGAGGGACACGGGGAAGCAATGGTGAGCCTAAGCCTTTTGGACTGGCAGTCGATGACCAGTCACAGGCCACAACAACAGACACTACCCCGGCACGAACTCCAACGGACGATAGCACGCCGACGAGCGAGCAAAACCCATTCCCCTTCCATGAAGGGAAGATGTTTGAGATGACACGCAGTGGTGCGATTGACATGAGCAAGAGGGACATGGTGGAGGAGAGGCTCCAGTTTTTTCAGATTGGTGAGCATTACTACTCAGCGGGCAGATACAGGGTCAGGGACTCTGAGGTAGATGCCTCCTCACAACACAGAGACCAGTGCAATACTATTTATGCATTATCAGTCCCTCAAGTTTCCATTCAAACTACCACTGTAGAAATATCAAATGTGGCTGGTAGTTACAGCACATGGAGAGACTCTAACACAGAACCTAAATTATCCACTTTTCGAACAGGATGCAAGTCGTCATTTGATAAAACCCCCGATGCTTCAAATAGCACCTCTAAATATAGAACATCAAGCACCTTTGATTGTTGTAATAACAGAACCTCAGGAACAGTTGTAGATAATTTTTATTATTTAACCCCAAACTATGCAGGTTATTACAACTACGATACGTCAAGCACGTCAGGTAGACCATCCTTTGCCCTAGACTATTCAAATGACAGCACTGGTTCAGATGTGTCCAAACAGAGAGATTATTTGGGTTGGACCTTGGAAATTCAAGACACTTGTCACCAAAGCACCAATTACCCTTCTGCACCTTCACAAAAGATTAGCCATTTGCAAGCACAGAGTAGCAATACCAGTAAAACCATCCCAGATTCCCTTTCAGACGGTTCCCAAGCTGGCATAATTGTGTTCGACTTGCTGTCCTGTTCAGGACCCACTCAGCAAGAGGGCATCAGGGTAGAGGCGTCCCTCAGCCACTTAGGGGAAAGCAATAGGGGAGACAGGGCTGTTCCTAATGTAGCAATAACAAAATCAGAAGCCAAAGGAGTCAAGGGCCATATATCTAAGTCCAGGTTACCACTGAGAGTGCCCACCCTATGCAGTCAAAAGCAGCCAATGATGAAAGACAAGGCACTACACAATGTTTATAGATTCCCAGTCAGGAAACATACAATGCATAAAATCAGAGAAAGAGTTGACCCCTTTGAGGGTAGATTTCCAAAGTCTAGAATCCCAGTATTAAAAGCCATTAAATACCCTTCTTGTTCTCAGGAGCAGAGGCAGGTTAGAACCGAATCTGCATCTAGTCATAAGAGCGTTAAAACCGACACGTGTAAGGGGCAACCAACTAAAAGCAGATTGAGCACTGAACACAGATACACTTCAATAAAACCTTCCAGTAGAAATGAAACGAGAAGAAAAAATAGTCCTGTGGTCGCAAAGAGCTGTAAAGCGAGGTCTGTTAGTAGCCGGGTAGCCAACACCTTGGACAAATCCATTCCCAAGGAGGTTGAGACAAAGTTAGAGAGGAAAGCACTGCCCACTGAGGACGAGGAGAGCTGCAGCCTGAGCTCTACCAGGAACACTTCCCTGTCAGAGCCATCTAGAGCCTCTAGGAGTTCCCGGCCTTCCCGCACCTCTACCTCCACCTCCACAAGCACCACCACATCAACACCGTCCGCTAGAGATGTGAGAGCTCAGGTTGAGCAGGCCAGCTGTGAGAGGATGAGGAGCAGGAGGAAGAGTAGGCGGACTCTTGGAGGGAAGGTGCGAGAGCAGAAGGAGGAAGGGAGTCAGGTTGATCCACCAATCACGGCTCCTGTGACGGAGAACGAGACTAGTTTGTAAACTTTTTCTAAACTCTTGTACTTTATCTTTCTCTTTGAGATGCATGTAGCTGTTGTGGGTGCTCTGTGATGTGATGTAAGTGTAGCTGTCATTTCTTCTTCCTGTCATTCTTGTTATCCGTGTTCTGTGCTGTCTGATGTAGGCGTAGAAGTAAAGGCTGAGTCATTGAGGATCAATGACAGACTTCCTGGATTAAGCTGGTTTTGTTTTGCCATGAAGAAAAGAAGCCATAGAGAGTGTAGTACATAAAAAGAACCACAGATACAATTTCTGTATCAACAGATGCCTTTTAGTTGCTGGACAAGAAGTGAGTACTCATTCCTTCTTCTTAGTGTGGACTACTGCACACACCCTCCGCTTTATTTTACACAGAATGACCTTAGTCTTGCACCTCACCCTCAATCACACCCCTCACCCCACTCTGACTGTGATTCAGACTTAATCGTTTTTTGGGGGGACGGGGAGGGTACAACCTTATGTTTGTTTATGGTCTGCTTGCCCAGTTCATTGACATTTCAACCTCTGGAATCTGTGACAGAGCAATAGATCAGCTCAACTTGACAGCACATGATGTCTGCAGTCAGCCATCGATCGGAAGTGAGTGTAGTTAGACGGATTTCAAGTTGACTCCTTCAATTGTTTTTAATCAATGAGGGGGTCATGTTGCCTGTTGTGATAGTGATGTGATACATAACTCTAAAACTTTTAATACTAATACTAACACCGATCCTAATACTGCTCAACATAAAAATGCTTAACATGTGAGTTTTTTATTTTTTTATTTTTTTTACACTTTTCTGGCTTTTACAGATCCAAACTGACTTAAAAGTGATTAATACAAAAATTTAATTAGATAAATATTTCAAGCCCATTTTCTTTAGGGCAGAATATATCATATATCATGTATGTGTCCCCATTAGCTAATTGTATTCAACATTTTTAAATATAATTTTTTAACTTTCTTCACTATTTAGACCAAAATTGCGAATCTGGCCGATCTTATGTATATAAGTGTGTGCTCATTTGAGAGGTTGAGTATGACTGGAATGAACTCTAGTGTGATTGCTCTGAACACAAGTGAACACCAAAGAATCATACAGATTAATATATATTTTACTATGATTTCATTGAGTTTTAGAGCTGTAGCTCTAAAAACATTATCTCTGGAAAGGCCAACTCTGATGAAGTGAAGCAGCACAGAATTAGAGAGGCAGTTCAGACAAGGCCAAACCTCAGGTTTTAAAAGGTTAATAACATTCAGGGATGATAGGTGTCATGCTAAATTTACTCTCAAATCTTGTTTTTTATTAAATGTACAGATAATAGTATAATAATAATAATCTTACCTTCTCTAAAGATAAAATTTCCCAAAATGTCCAACTACTACATAAATGTTGAAGAGAGTTTGGCCAATAATACTGCGAGACCGATGTAAAGTTGGTCTTTGTTCCAGCTACAACAACTCTGAATACCTTTAACATGAGCATCAAATCAGAAAATTGCAGCACCTTTGGTATGACTTAACAAGCATACATCAGTTAAACTCAGTTCACATTCCTAATCTGTTTCTCTCAATAAGTGTCTTTGATTCGTTTGGGAGCCATTTTGTATGTCTCTCTATCAGAACCACATCTGATAAATTAGAGGCTTGTTCTCATGGCATCATGTTAACTGTTTGTCTCCTGCCCCTCCCTTGCTTCCTGACTCAGGCCCTCAGAGCCCCTGTGAGAGGACAGACGTCCGCATGGCGATAGTAGCCGACCATCTCGGCCTCAGCTGGACTGGTGAGTCTCAACACACCCGAGTTTCTTATTTAACAAAGTGATGCAAGAATACCATCTACAGCACCAACTATGCTGCAAATGTGAGAATTTCAAAGGGCTCCAGGGACAGAATGAATCAACTGGTCTCAGATCAGATCTCCCATTGATAGTTTTATGGTGTTTGTTGCCATCTAGTGGACATTAAGTGTAAAGACTTTTGCTGAACAGTACTGCAGTGACATTTAGATCTATACTGTATACTTCACACATTAAGATAATCCAACATCAGATTAAACTTCTGTAACGTCACTGAGATTAATATTTGTTTCAAAATTTTCAGCATACTCAACTAATAATGAGATACAAGGATATTAGATGTGGAAAATATGTTAAGTAACGTGCATTGCTGATTTAAATGGCTCAAAGCCTTGAGAGCATGCTTGTTTTAGTATATTTAAGAGAAAATGTGAAATAGTTTAATGTGAATATTGCACTTAAGCAGCGATAAGGGTGTGGCCTCTGCAGTTTGGTTCAAGCCTGACCACCTGCACTGCAGCACAGCTCCATGCCTGTCTGCTTGCGTGCGGATGGGTGTGACGATGCAAACGTGCATGCACAGTTTAGTTGTAGTGGCGCGCCTGTCTGTCCAGTATAGTGACTAATCCATATTTAATGTGTGTTCATGTAGCAGAACTGCAGTGAACACAATGTCCTCGTGGTTTTAGATTTACTGCTTGGCTCGTCAGTATCAGCAGCATTTCACTGCCTCATTAGCAGTAGATAGTTTTTGGCACACTATAGTTTAATGAGAATTTTATTCTAGAGTGATATTTTAATTTTCTTTTACTCTCTTTCTTTTAAAAATGTGCCTTTATTTATGGGTTCTTAAGAAATTAAACTTAGACTGTGACACGGGAAAGGATGGCTTAGGAGGCAAATGGAATTTGAAATGCATTAGTAAATGATTTTAAATACCACGTCCTATTTATACCTTCCTCAGACGCTGTTTTTGTATTGTCACAGCTGTTTGCACTGCTGTGATTTTATCCCTTATGAATGCAGAATATTCTACTTGATAAACCAAAATAACTGCACCATTGGTTGGGCTGAGATGACCAAAGTCATTCAATGTGACTTATTTTGCAACATTTTGGTTATTTCCGAAAGAAAATGTAAATTTTTTTGGGTGTGTGCTGCCATTACAGAGCTGGCCAGGGAGCTGAATTTCTCTGTGGAAGAGATCAACTTAATCCGAGTGGAAAACCCCAATTCCCTGACCGCACAGAGGTTCATACTCCTAAAGAAATGGGTGCACAGGGATGGTAAAAATGCCACAAGTAAGCAAACTGTTGGCTTGTGTGTGTTTGTGTTCTGTATGTATGTGTGGTTTAGTTTCTCTAGTTATTATTTACATTGGAAAACATACTTTTGTGTCTGGCATTAAACATGTGTCACAAATGGACAGCTCTAAGCACCGGTGCAAAGGATGTAAGTTTATTTAGATTCAGAGACAGAAGCACTATTGTAACCTTCAGGGTTTTTTTATTACCTGGCGTTTTATTAATTTATAGATAAATAATTGATTACTGACCCTGACACGGGTCCTCTTCACATTCCCGCACGATTATATACGTCCTTTCCCGGACTGACATGTGTCCATCCTCAATACAGCAACTTTTACAAAGGTGCTCTCTTCTTTTTGGATGGTAAATCAGGCACAAAGCTTAGTGAATAAGATCAATCATTTTCTTTGAGACTAAAACAAGGTTTGCAGCAGATGCACAGCCACAGTAAATCTGAACCTCTGTCTTTTGTTGCATATAGAAAAGAAGACACATGTAGAAACACATTTCTAATGTCAAGTGTGAACAAACATGGATCAACTGAGACATGTTTTTCATAGGTGTGAAAAAAATCAATATAAATGAAAATATCTGTTTTGTGGTACTAAAACCCACTGGTGAAATAACCTCTCTGTCTCTCTCCTCTCCAGCGGACGCTTTAACCGCGGTGCTGACTAAGATCAATCGGTTGGATATTGTGACCTTGCTGGAAGGGCCCATATTTGACTACGGTAACATTTCAGGCACACGCTGCTTTGCCGATGATAACGCAGTATTCCCGGATCAGTCCGATGGTAAAGTGTAGCCCTCCCTAGCTGAACTATCTCTCAGTCTATCTCTTCACCCTTCTTCACCTCCTCTCTCAGCCAGATAGTCTGACCTGTGCAAGAAATACACAACCATTCAGGCTTGAGCAAACGATTAGAGGAATCCACTTAATCCTGCGGCACGCTTATTGAGCCGATTCAGATAGTAGCAGCATCAGAGGTGTCTGCATTAATCTGACAGCTTGTTAGTTTTCAAACACTGAAAAGTACGGTCACAAGTGAGAGATTAAATGAATATTTTAGTTCAGTGCAGGAAAACTTGTGCCATTTAGGGTGCATGATCATTTTTAATGTCTGTTTTTGTAAAATGTATAAAAGCATGATGAAGGAAGTGCTCTCTCTTTCCCATCTGATGAATGCAATAATAATCTTACAGGAATTATGAAGCTAATTTTTCAGATGGGGCAGGACACCAGTTTCTTTGTAATTTGGTTCAGTACTAAGTAGTACTTATATTTATGTGTATGTTTCAGATTTAAACTCAACACAACACATCTCTATCTGCAGATTAAAATCAAGTGCTATTCAGATGCAAACATAACCAGTCTGTATTAATGGCATGTTGCTTTAAGCAGTATGGCAAGACGTTTTCCTCTCACCTTCTGTATTTCACTCTGTCCTCTCAAACCAAGATGAAATGTGGCAGTAATGTGGTTGTTTTGAACCCACTGGGGGACATTTCAGAACTTTGATGATGATCTAAGAGGGTTTCTTTTGAGGATCCATTTACTAGCAAAGCAACACTAAAGTGCTCTTTGAAAAGATGCCAAAAAATAATGAATCAGATTTGTTTCCATTCAAGTTTAAACTCAAAGAAACATGTGTGACAGGGTGGAGGTAAATGCTACTTTGCTAGTGGTTGTAATATAGTTAAAGAAGTAGTTGTCCTAGCCGGAAACAAAGACTGTGTTCGAAACCACCTACAACATATAACACATACTAGGTAGTATGCAGCAAAGTACAATCTATACAAGCACATAGTATGCATGCTATAAGTGGCTCATTTCAAAGCATTATTAGTTAGTTTCCACTTTAGAAAAGTGTAAGTAAACAATAGCATAGATGTGTTTATTTAATCCTCATAAAATCATTACAAAGCGTGCATCTTTATGACACCACTGTTAAATATACTTACCTGAACAATGAAGAGCATTTAAACTAAAACTATGCTAAACCAAGAAGATCTCATAACTATTTCCTGTCATTCAGATGTAATACTACTATAGGAATAATAAATAAATATTTTTTTCTATTTGAGACCGCTGTGAAGCATTGCATCATGGGATACAGTGTGTAACACAGCTGGTTGGATGTATTCTGGGGAATTTCACATCATTGTCATTTTTGCCAGATCAGATTGAGTTCAGATAGTTGCTTTCCATTCTCCAAGACGCTGCTGCGGATTAGTAAAACGGGCGGTTTTTTTTGAGGTGGCCATCTTTGAAAACGGTCGTGCTGTTTTTGATCTGGATTTTAACCAGCTAATCCGATGATGACGATCATGCCATCAAAATAGAAGTTTATGAGTTTTGTAAGGTTTAAACCCTAACAACCGCAGAATGCCGACATCCACCGAGGTTTACAACCAAAAAGGGAAAAAACATTCAACTCAAGTCTTGACTGAGCTCAGGTTTTTACTTACAACACTTTCCAGTTACATCCAGCATCTTTTCTCTTCTCTTACAACGTATATAAAGACTATGCCCCAAACCATTCAGTTACTAACACAGGGGTGTATACACAATTGTGACCCATAAAAACATTTACCACACGTTAGTTTCAACCCCCATCCTACAAAATACAAAATTACATCCCTCTTTAACATTTACTTGAACCATCACAATTTTAACTAATAAAGCAAAAATGAAAACAAAACTACTTCCTCAAACTTCCCCCGTCTCCTCCGGCCGCTTGGTTAGTGCCATCCAAGCTACTTAAGCACACCAGGCCCTTGTTAGCAACACTCATGGGCGCCTCCATGATAGTGCTGATCTCCAAAATCACCTCAGAGAGAGAGAGAGACATTAGAGACAAACAAAACATGTAATGAAAATAAACTAAATCAATGTATTAACCAACTAAATAGGGTCCATCTTTAGTGGATCAATACATTAACAAAAACAATTAAATAAATGGCATCAGAGTGTATATAGTGCATGTGTGTGTTTGGAACCACAAACTGAGCACCTGCTTAGTGGGGGTGTCTGCATCTCCCTCACAAGTTTAAAAAATTTGAATCTGCATAAAAAATAAAAATAAAAAGTCAGGATTGTGGTAATTTATGAAGATAGATGCAATTGCATGCAAAAAAAGTGACCTAGCCTACTGGATTTGATATAATATCTGGCTAGCTCATGCTTCAACATTTAACTGGCACATCCAGTCAATTCGAGTACAGCTATTGAACTACAATACAATATTTAACTAAACTACTAGCAGGTGGATGAGCTGAGCTTGTTAGAAAGCATTGGGTATGTTTCACTATATTAGAACAAGTACTACGGTTAGTTGGCCACAACTGCAGTGCTTAGCTAATATTAACCCCATGTCGACTTACTCTCCCGGCAGTAATGCCACAAGTATGGCAGGTTATGCTTTTACATCACTTGTAAAAAAGAATGGAAAATACTTGAGATTACACCTCTGACCACTGCTTCAGATAAAACGGGAAACTTTGAGTTTAAAAAAGTTAATATTAGCTGATTGAAATCTAAATTAGCAATTGAAACCCAGCAGGTGTGCCCTCTTTTCCTGTTGGGGGACATTTTCACTGCATTACTTGTTTGCCGAACATCTTTTCCCAGTGATTTTATAGTGTATTTGTCATTAAGAAGACTTTTTCAGTCCCACCATGAATTTAATGTCTCTAATCAAGAGAAAATAAACCTAGACGGCACATTTTGAAACTAAATTCTGAAATGGACCACGCTGCCCAATAAGGTTTCTTAAAGTCATCTTTAGCCAGTTTGACCTGTGCAAAGATGATTTGAAGTGAAACCAGCATTTAATCAACAAATAACGCATGGCTATGGCTTTGTTTGAAGGGCTGCCTGCTCTGATGTTATTCACAATAATACACTTTCAACACTTTTTAAGTGGGTGGAGCCTTTTCAACACATCCAGGAGTGTCAATCAGGATGAAGTTTGTCTCAGTTGACACTCAGATGAGTTGAAAACACCTTTTTTCAAAGTGTATAGTTATGCTTCTGTCACTGCTGTTAGCTGTACTTTACCTGTCATCTCCTGGGTTCCTCCGAGCCTCCCAGCCTCTGCTTTGAGACCAGCAGACTCCCATCCTGCTCCTCCTCCTCTTCTTCCTCGTCTTGCTTCTGAGTGACTTACGTCTACAGCAAACTTTCCTTGTCAGCTCTGAGCAACATTAACCAGCTAATCCTCATCAATGGCTACCTTTTGCTAACCTTAGCGGCTTCTGGATCCAATCGCAGCTTCTGCTCTTACCCTCTGTGCTAAACAAAAAGAATAAAAATGCAGCAACGGAGCCTATTAAGTTACAGCAAGGTGCTGCAGTGGTACAATGCAGAGCTTTTATCCGATGCCACTTGGGGGAAATGTAAAAAAAATATGTGTAGCAACCATTAATGTCAGCTATATTTGTTCATTTTTATATTTTTGTTGGTCATTTTGCTTTTGCTTTTTACATTCCCAGTAGCCTTCTCTCTGCACCTGAAGTATAGCATAAGTGTAACCAATCAATGTGCTGAATAGGCCGAAAACATCAGAAGGATTTGACATTAGATGAGCTTCAGACATCTTTTTAGGCACTTTTTAGCTTAGTTCATAAGAGCGTTAAGAGTTGTGCACCAGCTGGATGACACCAACAGCTGACTGCAGTCTGCTATTGTTTTAAGATCACCTTATATTCCTGCAAGGTTATTCATCTAAAAGCTTAGAAAAGCTGATCTCGTTAATGATATGGGGAAAAGTGACCTAAAAGAACTGGTGCATTAACTAAAAATTCCTTTGGGAAGGGCATCTACATCAGGCTTAAACCCAACATTAACCAATCCAGGTATAAATATTGTGTTTCTGTTACCTCAGAATGATATTTTTACATCAACAGACAGTGGGCTTCTCTTCCTCATAGCCTGCCATGTTGCACTGCAATATTTCTTCAGAAGCTCAGTGGACAATTTGTTTAATGAGACCGCTGTAGTTTCTCACGCACTCGTGGAAAGGGAAGGTGAGGTAGTATTTAGGAGTATTCAGTTGATGCAATCTCGAACCTCACCATTAGGTGTCACTAAATACTCCTTGTTGCTCCTTTAACTATATGTCCTGGGAAAAAAGGGAATTGCAGCAAATATCAGAGGATGTAGCATCGTAATGATGTTTTACAAGACAAGATGTACATCATCCCCACCTCTAGAAAAGAGCAACATATTTTTATTAGTGTGAGATGTAATAATAGTTCATTTAATAAACAAGTAGTATAAGATCTAAGAGGGTTTCTTTTGAGGATCCTAAATATTTAGAAAATCCTGTCTTTCAGCAGTCTCACTTCCCAGAGCAGCAAAAATGGTCTAAAGTAAAACCTGTCGTCATGCAAGATGTGTAATCATTTTTGCCGTCCTGTACAGAAATGTTGAAAATGCTGCTTATTGCGGCTGACTAAGAAAACTTATATTGCTTATCCGCCATGATAAGCAGTCCTTTACTCCTGAGGAGTAAAACCCTCGTCTCTGCAGCTTTCTAAACATTAAGCCTTCATCAGTCACAAGCTCATTTCTTTGTCTGTTAACCGGTTTGGTTTTAAATGCTGTTTGTCTTTGTCTTATCTGCCTTTAACATTTGTTCCGTGCTTCTTGTCTTTTTTTTTTTTTTGTGCTCTGCTAATAGCAGTAGCTACACAACTTCTTAGAAGTCCTACACTTCTTGTGTGTCCTCAAACGTCCCAGCCTTCCCCTCTCCAAGCTACCTCTTTCTCTTCCTCCTCTCCTCCTTCTCAGCCCAGTCAAACCACCTCTGTCTCTTCTCCCTCTGTCTTTCAGTTTCCATCACCTCCTTCTACACCTCCTGTTTATGTCCTCCCTGTCGCTCCTGTCCTCCCTCACTTCTTCAGCCTGTCTTACTCCCCTCCTCTTCCTTCCTCCCCTCGAAGTCCTTTTTCCTGTTCCTCATTCTTCTTTCCCCCTAACTTCTCTCCCTCTGCCCACAGTCTGCCTTTCTCACCTCTTTCTTCTTCCCTTCTTCCTCTTGCCTTCAGCCCACCCCCTCATTTTGCCACTCCTACACCTCTTCAGTTTCCTCCTCCTCTTCCTTCTTTTTCTAGCACCTCCAACACGTCCTCTGGTCCTCCTTGTTGTACCACATCACCTTGTCCTGTTTACGCCCCCCGTTCTCCTCCTCTTTCATCTCCTGCTTTAATGTGTGCGTCCGCTTCTCCTCTGTTTTCTCCGACTTCTACAATGTTTCCCTTTTCTTACTCTTCACCTTCTCCCCCACCTTCAGATCATGCCTCCCCTCCACCCTCTCCCCTCCCTCCTGGTGTCCCTTCCTACTTCAGACGTGATCGTTCTGTTCCTGAGCTTTATATGTAGATATCTCAGTTATTCTGCTCTTCCCTGCATGTCGTTTACACCAACACAGTTAACTAAAACAAGCTCAAGTTGGGCTTGTTTTCTAATTTTACTAAATGCACTTTTAAATGGGTTTAAGTGATTGACTTAAAGTGCCGTTTCTAGGACCTGTTCAAGTGTAACCAGTGCATCTGAATGCTAGCATAAATTCTATGTAAATACACTTTATGACCAGTTTTAAGTTCACTTCTTATAGTCTGTTTTTGGTAATTTTATTTCTCTGTCTCTATTTCTTTTTTTTATCATTGTGTTTATTGTAGGGCTGGTTCAGAAGTCACAAGTCCCTTACAGGTTTTAAAAATCTTTTTATCACTTGCAAGCAGTAGAGCGTATAAACACAACAAGGCTGACATATTTTTAACATTTACACAACTAGAAACCTTTCCACCAGGGCCAGCCACAGCCTTCACGGGGTCCTGAGCAGAATTTGATTAAGGGTGCATTCACACCAACCTTTTTAATACTTGTTTGCACCTTCACAATTCCCAAAACAAAGTGGAATTTACAAGCAAACAAACTCTGATTTGGATCAAAGAAGCGGACTCGGTTCACCTACTATTGTAAATCTTGGTCTGCTTCAAGGGGACCAGATACAGGAAGTGGACTATTAAGCAAAGTGCATTGTGGGTTCAGCACATGTCATGGTGTTTTGGAGTCCCAGAATGGAAAGAAGTTATTTGTTTTGTGTTTATTATTAATTTACATGCATCACCTCAGGTTTGGCATGTGTGTTCAGTAACCTGCTGGCATTAATGTGAGACCAAACTAGAGCAGAGTCATATAGGAGGGGAATAAGAGTGTTTTCTACCCTGCACCAAACCAGATAGATATTTTTTAAGCATTAATGGAAGGCAAAGTTGAGCCAGATATGCAAACAGACCAATATTTGTTGAAAAATAGTTTTAAAAAGGTGTTACTCAGAGTTGTGTTTACACCTTGTTCTGCTGCACGTATAGGTTAATATTTGGGTTTTACCTGTGACTTTTGAACAAAAGCTCCCCTTAAATGTTACACAAGTGTTTCTCATTTCATCACCTCCACTACTTTACCTTCCCCTTTCCCCTCCCTCCCCCTTTTCTCCTCCCTCTTTCACCTTTCCCGCCCTTGTCGATCCTCTAATCCTTTACTCCTGCCATCCATCCAGGATACCACAATATAGAACTGGAACTGCAAACCCCCACAGACCTCAACTACGTGCCCCCTTCCCCGCTCCGCTGCGATGATTTCTTTAGTGAGGGCGATGCTAGTGTAGAGTCCCCTAGCAAGATCTCTTTTTCCAGACCTAGTGACCTGTCTCTAGCTCAGACCACCAGTACCTCCAGCAGCGACCCCCCCACAGTGGTCCCAGGCTCCAATTCTGCGGAGCCTCCGATTGTTGAGTCTGAAGTTACAACCTTGACTGATGGCAAAAGATGGATCCCTGGGGAGAGGCACGATAATGACAGAAGGGCAGTAGATCAGCCAGTAAAGAGGACAGAAGACGTGATTTCAGGGCAAAGAGTCATTTTGGAAAATCAGGGAGGAAATCTGAAAAAGGACGCTGGTCTTGGAAATGGAAGAGAGGAAGAAGAGGAGATGACCCCGGAGAGGCTGCGGAGTCTGCTAGAGCATATAAAGCTGGAGGAAGGCCTGGAGGAAGAGGAGATGACAGAGGAGAGGGTGAATGCAATCCTTGAACAAGTACGGCAAGCAGAAAAAGACATGTCTTCAGTTCCAGGCTGGAGAAGTGAGATGTCTGGCACCACCGTGGAGCCAGTAGTCACTGGCCACAGTCCCAGCACAGAGGAGGGCAGGTAGGGTTTGATCCCAATCTCTACTTCAGCTCAGATAAACTCAATAAGGTTTACTGTCAGTGTTCTATTTATAGCATGAAACCTTAATTTATATTCTGGATATAATTCACTCTCGCAGCCCGGACAGTCTCGCCGATTCGCTGAAGCAGCCGCCGGCTCAGAACGGAGGCCAGGCAGAGGCAGCCAGGAAAGGCATGGAGAAAGAGGCCCAGAGGAAGGCACCTCAGGAGGGCAGTAGCACAGCGGGACCAAGCAGAGGACAAGAGGAGGGAGGAGACAAGCCCCAGCACAAAGTCCAGGTGAGACTTATTCTTCCAGACAAGTCAACTTACTTCATTTAATGACGGTATTAAATCCCTGCACAGACATCTGTTGGCTTTAAAAGTCCTAATAGATGACTGTGAACATTAATGTTACAATGCTGCTGGGTTGCCTTCGTCAGCAGAGCGTCAGAGCCGAGGACTCCGGCTCTGACGAGGAGACCACTGTCACCACCAGGGTGTATCGCAGACGGGTCATACTCAAGGTGTGTGAGGCCTGGTGTGTGTCGTAGTCTGAGCTCTGTGACGATGAAGAGTGACTCACAGATGAAGCCTGAATGCAGTTTTCTGCTATGAATGCTGAGCGGACGTTTTTGTACAAATTGGCTAGCGTGGGAGTGGGTTTGTGTGCTGGTGTAGCGCTACTAGTAAGACATGATGTGTCTCACTTTGAGTGTTTTTTTTTATTTTTTATATAATTTAGTCATGAATAAAACTATGAGGGAAAATGGTCTGTCTCTCACTGCAAAGTCAAAAGAGACACATAAATCAGGAAGCATGTTTACTTAATAATCACGTAACAGAAGTGCAGGATTTATGGTAGGTTCGACGGGAAAATGGACTGCGAGTGTCAGTCTTCAGCTTTGCTTTACTTACTGCCTGCTGCTGTGAGCAACTACTCCTCCGTTCATGCTGTGGTTTGATTTTATTTTTGTTTTGCTTTTTTTTATCAGGGAATTGTTTGATCACCTTATCGCTTTGACCTCATAAAATAAACATAGGAGCAGATTTGATCTTCATTTTGACCTTCGCAGAAAGCGTGTAAGAGGTTTTCCATTAAAAGGCAAGGCAATTTATTTGTACAGCACATTTCATGTACAAGACAATTCAAAGTGCTTTACATAAACATCACAGCAGGGTGCAGAAAGCAACACAAGTGCATTAGAAAAAACAAAGATTAAAAGAAATGCAATTAATTAAATAAAAACAGAAAGTAAAAGCTCAAATAAAATAGATAAAGTGTAAGAAATAAAGTTAAGATTCCAGCTTAAAAGAACCAGATTCAGAGCTGGACTCTAAATAAAAACTATTAAAATGCAACAGAGAGAACAGGTGGGTCTTTAACCTGGATTTAAATAAACTGAGTGTTTCAACTGATCTGAGGCTTTTTTGGGGGGGTCTTAGTGAGGACTCGAGCAGCTACGTTCTCACTAAGCTGCAGTTGTCTGTAAAAACACCATTACAATAATCAAGCTGACTAAAGATAAAAGCATGGACTAGTTTTTCCAAGTCTTGCTGAGACATCAGATCTTTTACACTTGATATATTCTTAAGGTGATAGTAGGCTAACTTTGTGATTCCCTTAATGTGTTTCTCAAAGTTAAGGTCTGAGTCCATCAATACACCCAGATTTCTGGCCTGATTGGTGGTTTTTAGGTAAATAAACTGAAGCTCTGTGGTGACCTTTAATCGTTTCTCTTTGGCTTTAAAGACCATCACCTGAGTTTTGTTTGTGTTTTTTTCATTAATCTCTTAAATTTACCAAGAGCCTCTAAACGGCCTTGGTCTCCTGGTGACATTGTAATATATATCTGTGTGTCATCTGCGTAGCTGTGGCAACAACTTTTGTTGTTCTTTATGACTTGTGCTAGTGGAAGCATGTAGATGTTAAACAGAAGAGACCCCAGGATAGAACCTTGGGGAACTCCACATGTAATTGTCTGCTCATTTGTAAAATTATCTATTGACACAAAGTACTTCCTGTTCTTTAAGTAAGATTTAAACCAGTGTAGTGCAGTATCAAAGAGGCCCACCCAGTTCTCCAGTTGTTTGAGTAATATATTATGGTCAACTGTATCAAATGCAGCACTGAGGTCCAGTAAGACTAAGACTGACATTTTTCTATCGTCTGTATCATAGACTGCAAATGAAAGATGGGCGGAGCCTCCGTGACGCCACCCGTAGGTTTCTTAAGAGCAAAAGGGAAGCTCGTTGGGCGGTTCATACCATCATCATCTTGCCGGTGTTTCATGATTGCAGTCGCTCCCGAAAAATACAAAAATAGGCAAAGTGGCGGAGCTGAGAGGGGAGCTGTGGGGGTGGATGATTGACATCTATCAAACTCCAAGCTGCCTGTAGCTAAGAGCTGACTGAGCCAACTCGGATCTAACGTGAGCTAATCTGCTAACGGAGGTATGCGGGCTAAACCTAAGGCGTGTTGTTAGCCGGCTAAAATACGCGGTTGTGCTTCACTCTCCCTTCTTGCCGCAGATTTTGGATACATGTCAATCAAAAGGACACGCCGTAGTTAAGCTGAATGTCAAGATAAATAACATCCAATTCGAATGATTAGAACCCCTCCCCCCTCCCCCTCAGTTGTCATGAAGGTAGACTTGACCTATTAATCCTAATAAATAGTTTTTTGTACCAGGCTTTAACATGTTTATTTCTGCTGTGAAGTTGGTCTTTTTAACATGGGAGTCTATAAGGATTTGCTCTGTTTTTGAGCCCCTAGTGGATGAGGGGTGAACTGCAATTTTTTTGCACTTTCACATAGGCTTCAGGTTGCCGCTTGGTCTATATTCGAACATATGTCATCAATGACTGGTCAGAGCAGTCTCAGTGCTGTGGTGCTGTCTAAAACCTGACTGGAAGACATCATAGCAGTTGTGTTGTTAAAAAGTCATTTAGCTGATGAAAAACAATGATCTTACTTAGAAAAGGAAGATCTGAGATTGGCCTGTAGCTGCTCATTTGTGTCTTGCCTTGATTGTCTCGATTAAAGGGTCACATGATTGTCCTGCTGCAGTTTGGACTGTACATGCACATGAGGAGTAAAACAAAAGATGCAAAATTAACAACAGTAAAGCCAGCTACATGTGTTCCTTCATGCCCAAACCCACTAAATCTGCAGACACACACAAAACTCTGTTTGCACTGAATTTTTGATCAGCTGCTCCAAAGATTTTCATTTCCTTTTGCTAACAGTGATTGAAAACATCAAAACACTGGAACACATATTTTCTTCTGAAAAGAAATTGAGATCCACATTTAACGTAACAAAGGCCATCCATAAAAATAGATGTGGAAACTATGATTGGGATTAAAGAAAAAAAAATTATACATGTTGATGAGTGAGGGAGGGATTCTAAGTAGGCAAGCTGACATTGTGCATATTTAAATACAAACAAAAATATATAGTTTTCTTAAACTAGGGATGCTTTGACTGTGAGATTCTTTGTCAATAGTGGTTATAAAGATACTAATTTGGCTAATACAGTGTTTTTGCTATTGATTTATCAGGAACGTTTAAAATTTTTCCAACTGTTTCTTAGAAGTGATAACCATTTGTGTAAATAAAACAGTACCAAGGGACTTTTTAGTCTGTTATACTATTATCATCTCAATAACTTCTGCACTTGCATGGACCAATAGTGTTTTTCATGCAACAGAAAGCAAATATTAGATTTTTGTTCTTCTTCAATATCAGCTTACGGGCTCTGCACCTTTCCGATGTGTTCAAGTTGTTTGCATGCACAAATTTTTCCTGTCAGTTTGGTGTGTAAAGACCCAACGTTTGTTACAACAGGAAAACTTACTGTACATTTCTTCAAGATGTGGTTTCCTGGTTTCCAGCTATTCAGTGAACCCATGAATCATTTCACTGTAAAATGGAAGGAATCCATCTTTATGCACGAGGAGTCAAGTTTCCGAGCTGATAATCTGTTTGGTCAGCAGTGCTGCTGAATGCTGTTTCCTAATCCTACTGGTGCATGAAGTTTGCATCTGGAAAAAAAATAATTGATGAAAGCTTTTTTTTTTCTGTCTGAACTTTTGAAGCTGTTTTGAAAGAAAAAATCTCGTCTCTCTGCTTTATGACTGGGATGGCTGTTGCTTTTTGCTAAATAACAACTGTAAAGGTAACCCTACCTGCACCTGCTTCATCCTGTCCACTCACCTCCCAACGCTCTTTTTCTCTCACTCATCCTTTCATCCTCTAACTCACCACAGGGAGAGGAAGCCAGAAACATTCCTGGAGAGTCTGTGACAGAGGAGCAGTTCACAGATGAAGATGGGAATCAGGTCACCAGAAAAGTAACCATCCTCATCCTCCTCCATTCCCTTGCTTATCTTTATCTCACACACTCAGCTCTTCAAACCTTTTCTTAAATTACCCCCTCCTCCACCTCCTTACATGCTTCTGCCCCACGCAGGTGATCAGAAAAGTGGTTCGCCGAGTTTACAACTCAGAGGAAAGGAGGGAATGTGAAGGCGAAATGATAACAGAGGAAGGAGCTGGTGATGGTGGTGTAGTAACAGGCGGAGCGGATGCTGCTTCCTCAGCAGCAGCAGGTGGAGCCAAGGGAGGGAAGGGGAAGAAGAGAGGGAAGCGCTCCCGACATGGCCACAAGGAGGAGGCCCAGAGAGGGAAATCTGAGGTTGGCGTTATAACAAACCAGCTTATTTTGTCAGCTGAGGAGCCTGGTTTTCTTTCCTCTGCATGACGGACCTGCAGAATATCTTCAACCAGTCAGCTATAAAACAGACTGGTCAAGACGACCAAGCATAGGGAGCCGAGTAAAGATCCTTACTCTTATTTTTTGTTGTTTTTTAAATGCCTATTCAATTGGAACAAGTTCATTCAGATTCAGTAATTTAGCTGCAGTAAAAAATGTACTTCACAGCTACAGCCTGATCCACACCACCCCGTTAGAGCAAGAGATGGTGCCTGAACTTCCACAACTTAGTCAAAACTTTTCTAGCTCAACTCTCAGAGGTCATTTTAGGTTTTTAAGCTAAACACGGTGGAGCGGAGAGACAGGTCTGCCTTTTGACATTCATCACCAGTGTAAAAATGTGAGAAAAGAAACAGCTGAACTCGGTTGAGGTAGGTGAACGTAACAGACTTTTGTTTGGTTGCACCAACAAAAATTTATTTTCAGACCGGATTAAATCTTTGTATTGAACACAAATACTATAT
>JBAMHW010000024.1:5513593-5529387 GCA_037177495.1 Rhadinocentrus ornatus | reverse complement strand
TGCACAATGACTCATTAATTTGAGTCAGGTGTGTTGAAGCAGGGATACATGGAAAACCTGCTGGATTGTGGCCCTCGCAGGACCGAATTGGAGAACCCTGATGTAGATGAAGAGACAGGTGAGAGGACAGGAAGTACAGATGGAAGAAGAGAACAGAATAGATGGAAGACAGAGACAAGAGGACATGTGAGAGAGGGAGTGGTTTGTGTGAAAGTTGCTTCCATTTAAGATAAATTTTGTTTTTTTAGATGTGAGAGTGATAACAGTCCATCTACTGCTTACAACTTATTTCTATAGCCGATGTTTCAGTAATCTGGTGCATTAATACAGAAAATAAGGCTTTTAATGTCTTTATTTTCACAATAAAAATGTCTGGATTGTAAGTAGTAAACAGATCTAATTTATCCAGCTTACTCCACATCAAAAAGAGGTGGGCTGGTCTTAAAAATAAAACTCCCGGGCTGAAAATTGGTCCCACTCCAGCCTTGATCAGAGTAAGATGATTTTTCATGGTTTGTTAGCATCCTAAAGCTTTAGCTGGGAATACAAATCAAATGTCATTTAGCGTTTTAATCTAATCTAAATCCTCTTTGGTGCTTCATCTCAGCATTAAAGGCGTGACGGCTGACCAGATTCATCCCTGCGAGTCTCAACGTGTCCTTTCAGGTCGTCTTTCCTCAGCAGTCCCTCCCCGCAGATGCCGCATCCGTGTTTCTGCTCCCCTTTGTGAACGCCAATGTGTTTGGTCAGCGAGCCTCCGGCGCTGAAGCTTTTCCCGCAGATGTTGCACAGGTACGGCTTCTCTCCCGTGTGGGACCTCATGTGGATTTTCAGGGCTCCGCTCTTGTAGAACTTCTTGTCGCAGATGCTGCACTGATGCGTGGAGTCGCCGGTGTGGATCATCATGTGCGTTTTCAGGGTCCCCCTCTGTCTGAAGCCTTTCCCACACATGCTGCAAAGGAAGGGTTTCTCTCCCGTGTGGATCCTCATGTGAGCCCTCATGTATTCCTTATAGCTAAAGCTCTGACCACACACGCTGCAGACGTACGGCTTCTCCCCTGTGTGAACTCTCATGTGTCCCATCAGGTTTCCGTTCTGGGCGTAAGCTTTGCCGCAGACGGTGCAGACAAACGGTTTCTCTCCTGTGTGGGTCCTCATGTGCATCTCTAGCTGTGTGTGCCCATCAAAATGTTTCCCACAAACCTCACATTCATTTGTCCTGATGTACGTTTGCAGGTGGAGCCTCAAGTTTTCCTCACTTTCAAAATGTTTCCCACAAACACCACAAAGGCCTGCCTGCTTCTCTTCTTCTTGGACATGCTTTAAAAAAGAGGCTCTGTAGCAGAAAGTCTTGCCACACACTTTGCAGCCATATTTCAGGTGGGATGAATCATTATCATCTTCGGACTTCTTTAGTTTTGCTTTTGATTTTGTCTTCTGTAAAGAAAATCCTCTTTTTCGTTCCTTTTTATCCTCATAATCACTATCACTTCCTTCGGTTATCCTCCAGTTCTCATCACTTTCTCCCTCTTTACTCTCAAAGATTTCTGCTTCTGGCTCTTTGTCATTTGTTTCATACTTAAAGCATTTTTCCTTATCATGGGTTTTTAAATGCACCGTCAGTCTCTCATTAGAGTCCAGGGATTTTCCACAGACTCCGCACACATCTGCGCTGTGCTCGTGCACTAATGCGTGTTTTAGAAAAGAGCGTTTGTAACGGAAAAACTTCCCACAAACTCGGCAACTCCTCTGTCTGGTATTTTTATTTTTGTCTGCAGACATTTTCTTGTGTTGCCTTTGAAGCCTCTTCCCAACAGCACCTGCACAGCGAGTCCTTCCCAACATTTTGTGACAATCCGACACCTGATTTCTTCCCTGATCTGCTTCTCTTTGGTTTGATTCTTCCATTTTTGTGCCCTTTTTTTCTTTTTGTGTATGAAAATGTGAGGGCTTACCATCGATAAACTCTGAGTCTGTCTCTGTAGGTTTGTCCAAACATTTCTTACCCTGTATTTTCTCTAAGGGAAGAAAAAAAAGGATAGAAATACTGTTAATGGTATTTAAAAGGGTAGTGACTATATTTTCTCTTATACACAGAAAAGACTGCAGAAAGTTTGCCATCAGACACAATTTTGTAGTCACTTTAAATTAGGAGGGAATAAGGGAACATTTGATTAATGACTAAAATGAGGAAATACATTCTGGATATTTTCATGAGCAAGAGACAGATCATATAAAACCTACCTGCTGTGTGTGTGTGTTTCTCTATCTTCGATGTGGTGTTCAGTCTGCACCGACATTCATTTTCCTGATTTGAACCAGATGAATCTGCTTCAAATTCACCCACCATTGTCTCAAAGATCCTGACTATCTCATCAGCCACGTCCAGCAGCCTCCTGCGTACAACGGCTCTCTGCTCTTCAGGAGGCATTTCTAGTGGAACAAAGGACAAATGTAATAATACGATCATTATGATGCTGGAATGATTAAGCTACAAACACATTTTACCCAAATACTGTAAACTGTTAGTGGATCTGGCCCATATCGAAGGTGACTCATTATTTATTACTCATTATCTGTAATTAATGTTTTTCTTTAATGAACATGTTATTTGTTTTTTAAAGACTCCCCATGAAGCCACACAATGGAGAACAAACTCTCTCCAGAACTTAAATGTTAATATTTCTGAAATAAATATGAAAAAAAACTATAATGATGAATTAGTTAAACTTCAGCATTACCCTTTCATTTTAAAATAATGTCCCTTTTTACAGAGTTTAACAGAAACGCAAGGCTACTTAAGATAACGTAAAAAATTAAACTTACTCAGCTGGCCGTTAAGATTTCTTTTGTTTTGTTTGTTGCTTGATTTTTTCCACACTAATGTGATGTTTAGCCCAGTCAATCATTCTGATCACGAAAACAACTAAAGGGGAATTTATTCGAATCAATACCTTCGCTGAACCAGTTCTTATCGATCAGAGTGGTGCGTTCACTGACCTGATGTGTTCCGCATCTTCTCCATAGCTGAGGAAACCTCCTCTGCAGCTGCAGCCAGTATGTCCACAACCAGCGACCGAACCGCCTGAATTTTATCCATAACAGACCGACGAGGCCCCCTCTTCAGTTTCTAAACATTTTACCGTATTGTTCCCGTTTAAAACCAGACAGCACTCACTGAGAGTGCATAAAACAGACACCGTTCAGGTAAACAAGAGCTTCTGGGAACTTCCGCTCCCAGCTTCTTCTCTTTCACCATTCACTTAAACATTACAATACTGCCACCTCCTGTTCACGTGTGGTAACAACTAGTACAGGTGTTTTTAGTTAAAATTATCCTTTAAACTATTAAAAGCATCCTGGACAGTGCAATAAGTGCAGCTGTTTATTGAAATGTGCTGATATAAATTGAACAAGAGCATCTTCCTCTTTTCCTCTTCAGCTGTTTCCTTCAGGTGTCGCCACAGTGAATCATTTGCCTCCATCTGATCCTGTTGTCTTCAACCTCTTCTCCAACCTACACTAACTTCACACCCTCTTTATTAAGATTAAATTCCGTTAATCTTCTCTTTGATCTTTATCTAGATCTATACCTTGTAGTCTTTTCAATACATCACCACCCTTATCTTTTACCCCTTTTATTTTCATTCTTGCTGATAGTCTTTTATCACACCCATTCTAACCTGGTTGTACATGTCCAAGTATAACATGTCCTTATACAATTCTAATGAGCATGCATGTACATATTTAGCATTACTTCTGATATACTTTGCTTCAATAATCTGAGGAGGATTTGCCACTACACTGGACCTGTTGGTGTTTGTGTTTTGGTCCACATGTGTCATTCGCCATACCTCAGTCTTTCCTCCATTTCCCTTCATTAAGAATGGCTTCATGACACCAGACCTTCTATAAAAACCATTTCTAATTAAGTTTTAGCAAACAGTCGGCGTATCAAATGAAGGTCTAGAAGCATCTCCCGGTCTCACATTAGGCCTTTTGCAGTTATCACTTCAGTTCAGGTTTTCCTTGTTTTACTTCTTAAAACTTTATTTTTCGTCCACTTATCTGGTTTCCTTAGATCCGGGTTCTCCATTTCGGTCCAACAAACGGCGCAATACAGCAGGTTATTCATGTATCCCTGCCGCAACACACCTGACTCAAATTAATAGTCATTGTGTAGAACTTGAGTGGCTGTTAGATCCATTTAATTTGATGCAGGTGTGTTGAAGCAGCGATACATGGAAAACCTGCTGGATTGTGGCCCTCGTAGGATGGATTTGGAGAACCCTGCCTTAGATTGAGGACAAGTTTTTAGCTAATAGCTCTTTGGGAATCAACTTGCAGGCCCATAAATATTGTTTTATGTGAAACTGATGTTTATGATATATATATATATATATATATATAAATATATATATTTATTTATTTATTTATTTATTTGCACATGCAACTAAAAAAATGAGAACAAATGTGTTTTTGTTACCGGCTAGTATGAGCAAAGTGTCAAAAGATAGATTTCTTTTATAACTTGTCCGTTAGATCATTGACTCATTCCTTGAGTTATGTCACTTAGTCTTTTTTATATTTGAATGATTCATAGGTCAGTTTTTCAGCTGCTTAATAAATCAATCAAAATAAAAGTAACGTTTTTGAAAATTTGTCTAAAAGCTGAAAATCTAGCAAAATGTTGTTCAAGGCTGCTTTAGAAAATTATAAGTCTGACTTTCTGGAAGTAAAATAGAAATAAATTCCATTGACTTTGTCTTTTGCACAGTTTTGTATATAAATTTTCCAGAGAAAGGAAGTTTTTTCCTTTTTTAAACAATAAAAACCTGCAGTATATTCATTCAGGGAGGAGATGACCAAAGCAATGCTGCGGTTGTGATAATTAAAAATTAGGAGCAGGTGTGCAACGGAAGTTGAAGAAAGCAGCTGTGAAAAATAATGAAAAGAAAAACAAGGAACAAGAACATAGAAACAAAGCTAACTACTATAAAACCAAGACAGGCTTTATAAAACCTAACAGAAACCATCACCACGTCACCTCTGACACTAAGCAAAGCTTTGTTAGGTCCACATATTTCTGGTTGGTGGCAACGAGCATCCAGAAATGTTTCTGATGCTGCTGCCTGACACGTCCAAAGCCTTTCATACGGTGAGCTGCACCGGCAACATCTGGCCAACACTGAGCTGTGCCCTTGACTTTTAGCCTGGATACACAACTACGGACAACTCAGGTCTCTGATGAGGAGGGGTAGTCTCACTAAAAATCTTTCCCCAACATGTGTCTACTTGTCTTTGACAATGCACCGGACATTGGGTAGGATGTTGTACAGATACTGTATATTGAGCAGATTTAACACATATTTACACTGACACTTCTGTAAGCTCAGCAACTTGATAAATGAAGTGCACCAGAAAAAAAAAAAATCAATGTCTTTCCTATTCATAGGATAGTTGATCAGAAGCCTACCACAGCTTCTAGAGTGAAGGCCTCTTTCTACCGCAGGGTAGGTTTTAATAAAAAGCTTTTTGCTCTTACATTAAACTACATAAAAACACCTCAAAATGCTTAAAAATTAAAATAGAGGCACTTTTGGGGTCAAACCCAGAGTACTGTGACACAAAAGTTTTCATATCTGCAAAATACAAATATTGAATGTTCAGCTTGCACCATTGACTGTGTGTGTTCTGACAGGCGTGCAGACACGTGTGACGTGTGGATCTATGTCATCACTCCAAGCCGGCTAAAGGCCACGGCTCTGCTGCTGCTGAGTTAATGATTCATATCGTGTCAGAATGGGGTCTTTATCTTCACAGATTACACAACGGCAGAATGGAACATGGGGTTTTATGGAGAGGGGCTGTTTGTGTGTTTCCGATGATGTAAATGTGCTTCACCTCTTCGTTGGTACACGATGATCAGGTACAGCTCGGTTTTACGAGAGTCTGCAAAAATCTCAACAACTTGTGGTAAACACTGTGGTAAAGGTGAAGCTATGCTGTGTTATTTTAGGAGGGATTTAACCTTTAAACTGTTTATAATAATAATAAGAAGAAGAACTTATTTGATGTCGGAAAATAAAATTAGATGATGTTGTATTTAAGGACATTGCTCACCTTTAATGGGCAGTATCTTTGAAACAATTTAAAGTTAACAAAGCTCATTTCGTTTGATTAATGTCAGCAAAGAAATGTTAAAACCCTAAAAAATTATGCAATATCATCAATTAATTTGATTTATATAAGCAAATAATAAATAAACTGAATAAAGACATTAACCTTTTAGAACCTTAGGTTCCCCAAATGAGGTACTTTGAGAACAGACGGTGCAAAACTGGGCCAAAATGGCCATTTTAGAGACCTTTGAATTAAATCTCTCTCATTTTCTTCTGCTTCACTGTTTGTTTATTTACACCTCTTTCTGTAAAGTCCTCTGAGACAACTTTGTTGTGATATAGGGCTATACAAATAAACTTGATTTGATTTGATTTGATTTATCAGAGTTTGCCTTTGTCGAGACAATGTTCACATGCTGAACTCATGAAAGGATAACTGAGGCACTCAAGAAGATAGGAGGTAAAAAGCCTTTATTATCTTATGGCTAATCTATTAAAAAACATATCCACACTGACGCGTTTCAGCCTAAGAGGCCTTCATCAGGCAAGGGGCAAAATGTTTGTCTGACACCTTATTCAGGGTTGCTCAATTCGGTCCTACGAGGGCCGCAATCCAGCAGGTTCCCCTGCTTCAACACATGCATCAAATCAAATGGATCTAACAGCCAATCAAGTTCTGCACAATGACTCATTAATTTGAGTCAGGTGTGTTGAAGCAGGGATACATGGAAAACCTGCTGGATTGCGGCGCTTGTAGGACCGAATTGAGTAGCCCTGCCTAAATTCATGTATGAATAGGAAATCACCAGCTGCTGCTCTGTGTGGGCAAGTAGATGGTCACATGGTACACATGACCTGCCAATGACAAACGCAGTCAGAAATTCTATAAAAACAGGTTACCGTTGCACACTATATCAAGATTCAACAGATATGTACACATACATCCATAATCACACACATGTCCACTAAAGAATAGATAAATATTGTGCCTTACTTCTTTAAGAAACCTCAGCGTAATCAGTTACATTACAAGACGATTACAAAAAAGGAGAAAAGTCCTTAGTGATAGTGAACAGCCATAGGATATTGGTGGTTACTGGTTAATGCTCAGCTAGCCTCGCTTTGTTGAGCCTTGCGCTTAGTTCTTCCGATGTAGAAGCAACCGCATTCTGGTCTATTTACGACATACATGATTTAATGTCAAACGTCCGACCGGATGAAGCATCAGTGAAGTAGTTAGCATTAATCATATTATCCGCACTTGTAGTTACCTTTTCTGGTGGAAAGCCAGGCTTCTCGCTTTTAAGGGACGAGGTGACTTTTAACTAGTTTATCATTTAGGGTCGGGGCTTTTCTGAAACTGATCGTTAGAGTCTGGAAGAGCTTCTCTAAGGACACTGTCACTTTTCAATGTGTCCCAATTTCTTTTTACAATTCCTTTAATTTTATTAGCTTCATTGCTACATTGTGTCACAAAGTATGCCTGATTAGGGTTCGATTGATCTTTTTGTTAAGGAACCAGCAACTGTTCTCTAGAGACACATTTGGCTTTATGAAATGCTCTGAGTATAGTTTGTTTATAACCTCTCTTTTAAAATCTCTGGCTCATGTCTTGTGCGTTGGTTTTCAAACTCTTCTTCTATATCGCATGTACGTTTCAGCCTCTGAAATTGACCAAACGGAAGGTTTTCTATTAGCCAGGGAGGATGGAAGCTGTCTGCTCTAAGGATTGTATTGCGATCTGTCGGTTTCCTAAAAACAAAAGTGTGTAAATCTCCGTTGACATCTTTGGAGATTTTACGGTCTAGGAAGTTACTTTCCGATGAAGAGAAATCTAAGCTGAGTTTCAGATTTTTATTAGTATTGTCCAGATATGAATGGAATTGAAGAAGTTCGGCTTCTGAACCGGAAAGTAGGATGATATCATCAGTATATCTACCCCACCATTTAATATTGTTTAGATAGGTATTGAGGTCAGAATAAAGAAATTTATCCTCCCTTGCTCCCATGAACAGGTTGGAATAATCAGGTGCGAAACAAGCCGCCATTGCTGAACCTTTTTTCTGTTAGAAAAATTTATTCTGGGCCAAAAACACATGTTATGTAGAGTCCATTCAGCCAGTTGAAGGATGAAAGCAGAAGGGGGCATCTGCTCCGGACGTCTCTTTTCCAAGTAGTGTGAATGCCTCTAGTCCTTCTTTGTGATCAAAATTGGTATAAAGTGCTTCAACATCCATTGTGGCCAGAAGAGAAGATCCAATGTTCTTTATGTCCTTGATTTTATTTAATACATGAGTACTGTCCTGAATAAAGGGTGTCAGTTCTAAGACAAAGGACTTAATGAAAAATTCAACAAATTGAGATGCTGGTTCTGTAATCGATCAGACAAACATTTTGCCCCTTGCCCTGAGGAATGCCTCTTAGGCTGAAACGCGTCGGTGTGGATATGTTTTTTAATAGATTAGCCATAAGATAATAAAGGCTTTTTACCTCCTATCTTCTTGAGTGCCTCAGTTATCCTTTCATGAGTTCAACTTGATCCCACACCTGAAGAGCACCAGAGGAATACCATTTTTCACACCCAAGCAGCACTCCAGGCATTCTTCTCTTTTCTTTTACAACGTTCACAGGTGGTTCTATGATGTGCTGGAGGTTTAGAGGTACAGCTACATCTTTCCAGAGGGAAATTCATATTCATCCTGCAAGTGTCTTTTTTTTCTTAAGAGAGCCTGAAACCTTTTTATTTGTACTATGTGCCATCTTCATTTATTCTTCACCAGTAACACATGCATGTATTAACTTTTCTTTGCTTTGCAGCCTAAAACTAAGATTCAATGTTACTAATTACCTTCACAAGTTACATAATTGGCTCACTGAGTCCAGCTGTGTGCAATCACATTATCTCATTATATATCTCTACCAAGCAACACCAACAAGCTCCTAAAACTGGTCAGGGGAGAAAATGCTGACAAAGTCCAGAATGGGGCTGGGTTTTAAAGACATGAACCTCAGAATCAATTTACTGAAGTATTAAGAAGTTAAGGAAATGTGTCACCACCACAAACATTCAACTGTTAGCGGCTGAAACAGAGAGAAACATCTTGGAGATTCTCCAAGTACAAAGATGAGGGCACTCTGGTTCTGTAAGAACAAATGAAACCTTTGCATGTGAAGGAAAACACCACATGATCCAAATCCAAAGCTCTTTTTTTCAGAGAACACTTCCCCAAGAGTGAAGCATGGCAGTGGCAACATGGTAATGTGAGATTGATTTTCATCAGCAGGTCCTTGGAAGTTAAATACAGTCAAAGTCTTTAGAAACACTTTATTCAGTTTTCCAGAGAACTGATAATGAGACAGAGGTTCATCATTTACTTTGAGGAAGCAGCCAAATCCAGTGGTTTAAAGCAACAATTCACAACTTTCTGACTTTATAACTGACTTTTCAACTCATTTTGATGACAGACTGGAATCAATGATGCACATATCTGCAGCCATCATTGCTATGCAGCATCCTGAGGCTGACAAGCTGCTCTTCATAACTTCTCTTTATAGCACAATCCCACATCAACTGGCCTTTTTGGGTGCGCATTCATCAAAGAGATGCGAGAGGATATTCTAAGAGGAAAACATAAAGAGAAAAAATAAAACACTAAATAGGAAAAGTCAACACCAAACTGATGACGATGTGAATTGGACTTTGTTAGGGACACCAACGTGTGAAATCTGTCCAGTGAAGGGCTTCAAAGAGACATTTTTTAATGTTTTAGAATGAACTCAGGGTGCACCGTAAGGGAAAGATCAACTGATTTAAATGTCAACTGCTGAGTCCAAAGTTGCTTACCTGAACAGCTATCAATGATTTTTTTTTCTTAATAAACTACATTGAAATTAAGCCTTTGTGCCAACAACAACTGTGCTGCTACTTATCAGCTCCCACAGAAACCCAGTAAGCAGAACTAAAGAAAAACTGCTGATTAGGTTTGATTTCAGGTTTAAGGCCTCGTCATGTTTAATGAAGCTTCTGTGAACTCAATTGTGTCACTACATCTTAAATATTGCTTTTTCCTTGTCAATGTTTCAACTTTCTGTAGTAACTTTAATGTGTTTAAGTGCACATGGAAACAGGAAATAGCAGATTGATGATACTCACCCTTTACCTGAAGTTCTCATTGCTACATGACACATCCCGCACTTTTAACACATTATTCTGCAAATAAAGTTCCTAATGTGTTGCATGCCCTGCACATGATCCGTTTACTGTTTGAATTTCTCTACATGACATTACCTTGCGGAATTTGGTAAAGTCACTGGATAATCTGTCAGTAATATCAACACCAGGGGAAAAGTCAATTGGTTGCCCTGCAGTTCTGCTGTTGTAACGTAACTGTACCTTGTTAAAATAAGAACAAAACTGATGCATTTTCCAGGTTTTTATTAAAAAATATTCCAAACATTTTTCAAAAATATTTTCTATAACATTTAAAAATACATTATCACTGCAATATTTCAAAGTTGTGGACCAAACACTCACTGCCTAACTCGTTCATCATTTCTCCAGGACTCCGAAACAGCAGTAATTATCATGTTTTGCTAAATTCAGAGTTTTTCTCTGTAAGTGCCGCTGAACATCCTGGATAGTGCCTTCACTTCATGTCACACAGTTTTCAGAGTTCAATGTCAAAAAGCACAAAATAGTTTCCCTTTTGATCTCGAGGCATTTTCCTGAGAATCAGGTGGTTGTTTGAATACAAAGAGCACCAGAATAAAGTTTTATTATCATTATTATCATCACTGAGGATCCTCTGTGCACTTTCATCTCTTTTAGTCTTTAAAATCTCAGGTTGATCCTCATATTCCCTTTTTGTTTTGCTGGCTCAGAGCTCTGTTCAAACAGTACGGGATGATGCTGACGGTGACCAGAGGCACGGTGGCGCTCTTACAGAAGGACAGCAGGTAGAAGAGGGCGGCGGTGTGCGTTGGAGGCTTGAAGGAGTCAAACAGGTGCAGAAGGAGCAGAGAGCTGATGATGCATCCCGCTTTGACTGTCGTGCTGCTGCTTCTTTTGGTTTCGGTGTAGAGCGGCGAGTGTAGGCCCAGACCCAGGCCGAACAGGGTGCCCATGTTGCGCAGAAGGCTGGCGAAGGGGGTGGTGTCCAGGTTGACCCACTCCGGCCTAATGCACCACTTCTGGGCTTTCTCCAGAGTCCACAGCAGGTCCACACCCATAGCTTTGAGAAGGAGGTAGAAGCTAACGGCAAAGGTGGTTAAGAGGAGGGTTGTGTAGAAGTATTTCCTCATGCTGGCGTTGTAGATCCACTGTGTTCTGTTGAAGGCCTCAGCCACAATTATACCTGGAAATGTTAGAAAGCCCTAGTGAGCTTTTTATTTTACCAAAGCAGGCTTGATTACCAAAAGTCTTCTGAAATGGTAAATGAAAGATTTTCCTACAAACCTGTGATAACACCAGCAATGACCTGATGGGGGAAATGAGCAGCAATGAAGACCCTGGAGAGACATACACACACCTGGACTCCCCAAAATAATGTCCACAGAAGAGCCTTCAGGTACCTGCAAAAACACAAATAAAAAAACAAAATAATCAGATTTCTCCATCATTCTTTAGTTTTTAGTAAATAAGCTATGTTGTGCTCCAGATCTAAATCATCTGCTGGAACCTTTTAATCTAGTATAAACATTAACATTTTAGTTTTTTGCACATCATTCTGTGGGAGGATATTCCTGAACGTCAAAACAAACCATGTAGAGACAACCGCCCCCTCCTGCAGCAAAGAGCTGTCGGAAGTCAATGATCAACCACTGTACAGAACAGATAGTGTGTCCCGAGTGATAAGCTCCAGATAGAGGACATGGTAAACAACGCAGACGTCAGAAAGGACGAGATCGGACTAAACCTGCAGGTTTGTAGATTCCTTCAGGCTGCTTGGAGAAGATTTTTTTTCTGACTCACCAGTCTTTGCTTGAAGATTTTTTGTGGCCATTTTTCTTCTTGCTGGTCATGATGGTGAGGATGGAAGTCACCAGGGTGTAGTAAACACCCGCAGCTCCCATAGCATGGCCGGAAGGACTTCCTAGATAAGAAAAGACAGAGCAGAGAGGTCAGACACCGGTTCTCTCAAGTTGAGCCTCATCTAAATTTAAACGATACAATGCAAAGTATCGAAAAGCGATGTCTAGTTGAGGTCACAGGTTTCTGAGCAATTAGCATTTCAATCTTCATCCACAATTAAAATTTTGAATGAAATAAAGTGAAGGAAAATATAAAAGTGATCAGAGATATTTTTTTTTAAAGAATATAGATATAACATATCTATAAATTGCCAAAATTAAATGTACTCCACTGACAAACATTTTATATAATTTGTCCTACCTTTTATACATACAAGGGGATGTTATATGAGAAATATAACATGCTGGATAATCCTAACAAGAAGTAAGACATATGTGTATAAAATATCAAAGTGTGACTAAACTTAACTAAAACCTCAAGAAAAACCAAGAAAAAATGCAAAATGACCCAAAATGAGGCACAAAGTGACCACAGTGAGACAGAAATCTGTGCACCTAAACTACATGCACAATTAATCCAGTTAAAAAGGGGATATAAAATGACCAAAAAGAAAAACAACTAAAGTAATGAAGTAAATTTTCAAATGACCAAATTTACCAAAACAGGAAAATTGTTTGGTATGTCATTCAAGGCTCTGATTTCCTTAAATTCAGACCACCATTTTTTAAATGTTTTTCAAATGACTTTTTGGGGTATTTTCACTGAAATAAAGGTACGGATTACTAAAACCCTCTGTATGAAATCAAGGTTACAACCAGGCAACTGCACAAAACCCACAAACATCAGGTTCACTGTGGGGCAAAGATTTTGTTTAGCTGTTTGATTTGCAACTTAATTTAGTAAAATACCGAAATGTGCATGATGTTTTAATTTATGTTTTGAATTTATTTCCTTTTAGTGCCATTTTTGCACAGCACAACTGAAGTTATATTTCAGGAGTAATGAATGGACAGCTGCAGGAGCTGTGCTAGAATGGGTCTTAGAACCATAATGCAGCTATACATGTGTAGCATCTCTCACCTGGCCCAGTCTCACAAGTCATGGGATACTGCTCAATGTGAGGGCGAACAGCATCTGAATAATAGGCCGTCTCCTGGACCCACCAGTACGGCCTCTCTCCAAACAGAATCCTGAAGAAGACAAAATAACATAATACTTTTAGCATACATACATAGTTAAAAAAAGAAGCTTTTTTATGAAATCAACTCACCATTTAAAAACCAAGTTTAGCCAGTCTCCGATCACCGCCACCCAGATTAGCTTAATGCCCACCGAAGATCGCAAGTGGAACCAAAGCGGGAAGAAGATGAAGAAGGTGTTCCTCAGGTCTGCTGCCCAGGACACCCAGAGAAACAAGCCCTGGGCCTCCTTATAGTTGGTTTGCAGGTACTGGGTGCTGCTCACCCCAAAACCCTGCATGATGTCCATTATTGCATTAAACATCTTGGCTTGGAGAAGTAAAAAGGGGAAAAATATCTAGCCTGGTAATGTGTCCGAGCTTTGCAAAAAGTAGGATTGCTGCTATCAGTGACACGGCTGGTTGGTTTTTATACCAGGGGGCTCACTACACAAACGCATGCTCATACTGATCTTTGGACCTTTCTCATGTGTAATAAAACACAGAGTTTGGGAGGTTTGTCACACAAACAAGTTGAAAAGATAGTGGGAAAAGAAAACATCAATTAGTATCTTTCCCGCTGGAATACTGTACGTCGCTCAGACGGAGACCAGGCCAGCTGACTACTAAGTGTCTTTCACAATTTTTGACCTGAAGGAATAATTTGTAAGTTATGTAAATGTTCTTTTGATGATTTGTTAATAGAACATCCCAGAATAAAAGGATCATTAGCCTATTTGTAGATTACATATAAAGATCATTCATTAAATGATTTGCTTTGGGTTGAGTAGAAACACAGGAGAAGGTTGGTGATTAAACTTAGAACAAAAAAACAGACTGGCAGGCTGCAACTACCCCTTGTGCCCTTTAGTAAAACTGGATTAGATGTCTACACAGGGGCCTCATATTATCAGCTTTTAAGAACATTTTTTGTCAGTGACTGTGGGCATTATATTTGAGTTACAAGCCCTAATGGAAAAATTAACCACACCTCCCCATAGAGAAGAAATTCCTGGATCCAGGCAGTGATCTGGATTACCCCCCAAATCTTATCACTTGTTCCTTATTCCATTTCAGAGATTTCCTGAGAATTTAATCAAAATCAGTCCATTACGTTTTGAGTTATGTTGCAAACAGACAGACGGACAAACCAACGGCGTCGAATACATGACCTCTGCTTTGGCGGAGGTAAATAAGACTTTCCTTGGAACAAAGAGGTTAAATTGCGAGACAAACTGAGGGGTTTGGATGTGTTGTATGCTACTTTACTATGCTACTGGATGTTGTGTGATGGATGTGTTCAATGCTACTTCATAATCATAGAATAAAAGATTCCCTAGAAATCTTGGCTCTGTCTGAGAGGTGACAGCAGCTTTCTTTATTGATGGATTTTAACAGACAGGGCCTCAGGGGTGTAAAGGTTAGGCTGTCTGGACTGTCCCAAAGACAAACAAATTTGCTATAGCCTTGAGTAAAGTCCAAGGGGAAATTATACATAGACAGACAGGACAGCCCGAAAGAGCTTTGCAGAAACCCATCCTGCAAAAAGACCAAACACCCCGGAACCCGTCCATCGTCCTCAGACTGAGGTCTGAGTTGTGATACCATGGATCTTCTCCACAGCTGGGGGGTTGAGCTGGCAGCTCATCTGCAGACCAGGTACAGCAGGTACGAGGACTTGTTCAACCTGGCGTCAACTGTGGCTGATCTGCACACCACATTTTTCTGCCTGTTCCCGATCTGGTTCTACGTGCGGAGGGATACGGGGCTGATGCTAATCTGGGTGGCGGTCTTTGGGGACTGGCTCAACTTGGTGCTGAAATGGTAATCTGGTTGATTTTGTTCGATGACATGCGAAACTTGCAAAAGAAAAAGGCAGAGAAAAATTACTTCTGTTCTCGTTGGTAGGGTTCTATTTGGAGAGAGACCCTATTGGTGGGTTCATGAGACCAAGTTTTATGGAGCGGAAAAGGCCCCTTCACTGCAGCAGTTTCCCATCACATGTGAGACTGGACCAGGTAGGGTTCAGGAAAAACCTGTTGATCCCATGACGTCTGTCTTTTCCTAAAGGAGTGACTGATGTGTGATTAGATTTATCTGGCACAGTGAACTATTAGTCTGGTTAGAGTCATTGGCAGATGACTAATGTTTGGCTTCCTATGAAAGGAGATGATTTTAACAGTAAAGAGTTTTAAACTCACTCACCTTTGTCCATTTGTAGTTTTTTTTATCTTCTTGCCTTGGTAATGTAGTGACTGCACTTGCCACAATATTCTTTCACACAATATATATTTTCTCTATGTTGAACTGTTTTAAATACAGATTTTTAGCTTATATTTGCTATGAAATATACATTAGTTTTGGCCCATAGGCCTTTAATTTCATAGCAGAAAACTAACAGAAAGCTGATTTTTTTTTGGGGGGGGGGGGGGGGGGGGGAAAAAGAAACAAAATTCCACACGGT
>JBAMHW010000024.1:5480639-5513163 GCA_037177495.1 Rhadinocentrus ornatus | reverse complement strand
CCCCCGTCTCCCTTACTCCCCCACACCCCCCCCCTATTACCTTCTGCTTTGTTCTTCCTTTCCGGCCCCCCCCAACAAAATAAACAAAATTAGACACATTGTTACGATGAAGTGACAATAACAGACAATCCAAAGATTATTTCCTTGTTGATTTTTGTTCAGACACTACTAAAAATTTATTTTCTGAAATATTTGAGTGTTGAACTTCTGGGGATTTTTAGGTGTGCAGAAAAAAAATGAATTCAGATATCTTAAAGTTAGGATTCACATACTGAATAAAAGCTGTGAAGGTTTCCATGGAAATTTATACACATCAGTATTTTATTTAATATCAGTCAGAAAACATTCATTCTTGGTCTTTTCCATCTAGGAAGCCCTTCGGGTCATGCTATGGGGGCAGCTGGTGTCTGGTATGTGATGGTAACTGCACTTCTTTCTATTGCAAGAGAAAAACAATGCCCTCCTTTACTATACAAGTAAGTCTGTGGCAATGCACATTATTTCTGTAGAAACTGGCTCACAGGAGTCTTGAGGTGTTGTGCACTAACAGTCAGTATTCTGTCAGATTGTTGCAGATATGTTTGTGGGTGCTAATGGTCCTGGTGGAGCTAGTGGTCTGCATGTCCAGGGTCTACATGGCTGCCCACTTTCCACATCAGGTTATTGCAGGAGTCATTACAGGTAGGTCTATGTAACATATAAAGGTGCAAAGTTTTTAAAAGTAGTGTTTTACAAACAGAATTATAAACTCCTAGACTTTTATGTGAGTCTAAATATGTTAAAACAGTTAAACTCTTCATGAATACATGAACTGTTTGGACCCTCCTCTTTGTTTGGTGTCAGGCATACTTGTGGCTGAGATTGTCTCCAAGCAGAAGTGGCTCTACAGCGCCAGCATGTACCGATACTTTTTTATCACACTCTTCTTGACCTCTTTTGCTGTTGGCTTCTACATCCTGCTCAAAACTCTGGGAGTGGACCTGCTCTGGACACTGGACAAAGCCCAAAAGTGGTGCATCAGGCCAGAATGGATTCATCTGGACACCACACCATTTGCCAGCCTTCTACGTAACATGGGCTCCCTGTTTGGCCTTGGCCTGGGGCTGCATTCACCACCCTCCAGTGGTCCAAAGAAGAACACAAGTACTGGTTTCAAGATAGGGTGTATCATCATCTCTTTGTTCATGCTCCAGCTGTTGGACAGATGGACATTTTCCTCTGAAAATGATGGGACTTTCTATGCCTTGTCTTTTGTTAAGAGTGCAACCGCTCTCTTAATCCCAACCACAGCGGTTCCCTTTGCTCTTTGTAGGATTTGCAAGGTAAAAAGAGACGATAAAAACTTATGATTGGGGTCCCATTTTTAATTTAAAGCCACTTACTATGGTTGATTTTCTACATCTACTAGATTAGTTGCTTCTTGTTTTTATGACAACTAGGATTTAGAATTTTAGGAAATGTTTGATCAACTTTAATTTTGCTTAACTTGTTTAATTTATAGAAAGGATTGGACCCTTCAAAAATGTTTTTCTTTTTTTGCCTTACTTTACAGAGACTGCTGTTTATTTTGTCATTAGCAGTTGCCTCGGTAAGTTTAAGGAATGGAAATGTGAGGTAGTAACTATACTGGACTGAAGTAAATGTCATTCAACCAGCAGCTGTCAAACCCCAAAAATCCTGACCTGAAAATAGTGATTTTACAAGGGATGTTTTGAGAAAAACCATGGGTCATTGTCATACGTTTAGAGCTACTCGATGCTATATGCTGCTGTTTGTTTGCTGCTTTGTTATGTGTGAAGGCCAATGTTTTATTTACAATATGCATACATAGTTGTTTTTATTATGTAAAGTACTTTGTGCTGCTTCTTGCATGAAAAGTTTATTAATAAAATTTATATTTTCATCTTGACATCAAGACATTTTCATTCATGACAAGTTTTTTTTCTTATTATTTTTCTCGAGAGAAAGTTTGGACAACTTGGTCCACTTTTCTTCAGCATTAAGCTGTTCACAAATGCTCCCAAATATTTGCTGACATGTTCATTTACTGTCTCACTTGCTGCTATTTTGGATTTCTTACTGAAGGCCTGGGTAGAAAATCTGCTGAAAGTCACCACTCTGGAACAATGCTGCGTTATTTCAGGAGTCTTGTGCAAGTGGAAAATCTGCTTTAGTCAAATTTTTATATATTTTTCACTGTGCACATTCCAAGATTTTTTAAAATTCATTGCATTTAAAAAAACAACAACTAATAAAATACATCTCAGCATGCCAGCCTTTTCTGCAAATGAAATTTCTTTTATAATTATTTGCTTTACAAAGAGTTGTGTTTGTTTTAGAAGAGCTGTGCTGCCCTGTTTTTTTTAGAACGTCTTAAACTAGAACCTGGCGGGAACAACCTTTAAATATTAACCAGAGCACGCTTCATTCACACAGCAGACCTGCACAGGGACACTACCCTTTACCACAGTCACGCACTTGTAAAAGAGACAAGGAGGGTCAAGGGGCAGAAAGTGGTGCAGAATACTCATGTTTTCCTTAATGGTTTATATGTAGTTCATTGTTCACATGACATACCAAGGGAGCTTTGTATGATAAGCAGGACTACAGAGGTCATGATCACATAACGCTCGCTCGTCTCTGTTCTTCAGTTATGTATCTGTAATCTGCACTAACTTGAATTGTAGATCACCAGTAATAAGCAGCAATAAGTAAATAAGTAATTGTGTGTGCAGTAATAAGCAAATGGCAATAAATCAGTTTAATTGTTGCTCGTGGTGGGAATTTAAGATGTTCTGTCACTTCTGAGATGGTATAAAAAAGGAGGAAACGGCATCAGAATATAATGATTGTCCTACAGCACCTCTGGTTCTTAGTTAAAAGACTGACAAAAGGTCTTTTTCACACTTTTAATCTTAAATTGATAATATTCTCTACACCGTTAGCAGGTCTTTTAATAACTGATCGTGTTGTGGGCTGGAAGTTATTTTGAATTTAGCCAGAAAAACATGTTTTCATTTACTCTGTCAAGATTACTATCAGTCTGAGAGTACCTCACTGGTCCTGTGGGGATTATACTCTCCACACAGAGGTTGTTGTCTCTCACACACACTCTTGGCATTAACGTGATCTTCATGTGACTCACAGAGGACATTCAGGTATTTGGCCTCAAATCCCCCTTGCACAGTATTTTCAGCATCATTAGACCAGATTTTAATGGTCCATTTATTTACAGGTTGCTGCTGAATGATGGGTAAGTGGGTGGAAGTGAGAAGAACCAGATTATGGTTTGACTAAACTGAAGACATCACAGGCTGCATCCATAGTAGTACCAGGTAAAATATAAACCACCACCAGAATAACATATGTAAACTCTCTGGGAAGATGATATGGCTCAAAACTCACAGCAAACAGTTCAGTATCCTGGGTACAGATTGAGTCCCTTAACAGTGACATGTCCAGGATGAAGCCATCTGTTGTTGACAAGCACTGCAATACCTCCACCTTCTACTTTTTCTCCTTGCTTTGACATCTCAAATTGGTTTTACTATTGTAATCCAATCCACTTCATTTATATAGGACATTTTAAACACACAGGCTTATCACTGTGCTGTACGTTCTAAAACATAACTGCAGTACTTAAAAACACAAAGACATTTCACACACATCCAGGGTGTCCGCACTTCTAAAGACAACAAGGTTCTAAGAACTTACCAAGGCTAGAAGGCTAAATAAATAAAAAGCTAAAACACACTAAAGGCAATTTAAAGATTAAGATACAATGAAAGAAATTAAAGGGATAGAAGAAGTTGCCCCTTTTAAAAGACTACAACATACTGTAACAAAAAATTAAAAGCCTAAAGTACATTAAAAGCCCAACATAGACACATAATTCTCATGCTGTGTTAAAAGCCAAGGAGTAAAATGTGTTTTAAGACGTGATTTAAAAGTTTCCAGAGTCGGGGCCAACTTGATGTGGGTGGGAGCTTGTTCCCCAGTTTGGCTGCCAGCAATGAAAAAGCTCGGTGACTTCTGGTTTTAAGTTTAGATTTTGGGACGACCAGGTAGAACTGATCTGCAGACCTCATGGAGTGTATAGTTCAAGCAGGTCTGACATGTAAAGTGGTGCCAAGCAATTAAGCAATTTAAAAACAAACACTAAAACCCTAAAACAAATTTTTAAATTGTCAGGCATCCAGTGCAGTGAAGCCAGGATGGAGGTAGTTTGTTCGTGCTTTTTATACCAGTTAAAGGCCGAGCAGCAGCATTTTGGACTAACTGTGGGCGAGCCAGGGAGGTTTGGTTGAGCACAGCATGCAGAGCATTACAGTAGTCCAACTGAGATCTAATAAAAACATAAATCACACTTTCAAGATGTTTAAAAGATGAAACTAGTTTATTCTCCAATAAAAGCTGTAATTGATAAAAAACAAATAAGGGCCAAGTAAGGGACCCAGAACAAAAGCAGAGGGATCTGGAGACCTGTTGGGACCAAACACAATGACCTTCTTTTTGTCGTCATTTAATTTTAAATGTTAAAAGCCGTCCACTCTTTGACCTCTTTGAGACACTCCATTAACTGATATGTTCGCATCGACGTGACACGGTATACGAATCTAAAAGTAAAAGAGTGGAAGATAGCAGGATTGAGCCTTGGGGAACCCCACAGGACGGTGATACTGTAGAAGAAGAGGAGTCCTCCAATCTTACAAAAACCACCTGGAGAGACAGGATCTAAACCACTGGAGGGCAGTGCCCCCAATGTCCACACACTGTGCTCCAGGTGGGACATGAGATTTGTGTGGTCAACTGTGTGAAAAGAAGCAGTGAGGTCTGAAAGCAAAAGGATGGCAGAATCACCAGCGTCAGTGGTTATCGAAAGGTCATTACAAACTATCGTGCAGACTGTGCTGTGAAATTATTTAAAACCAGACTGCGATTTTTCAATAATATTATGTGCATTTAGAAATGTCTATAATTGGAGGAGGACAACTTTCTCTAAAATCCTGAACTTACGTAAGCTTTGAGATTGATCTGCAATTGCTTAAAACGAAGGAATCGAAATTTGCTTTTATTATTAAGGGTTCAATAACTGCCTTTTTAAAATATGCAGAGACAGTACCTGATAAAAGATTGCTGTTTATTATGTTTTGAACAGGAGGGGCAATAGTCTCCCAGACCTCTTTAAAGAGACACAGTGGGACACCATCAGTAGGAGAAGATGAGGGCTTCAGTTTTGAGACTATTTCAGTGAGAAATAGTATTGACACCAGGTTAAAATACGTAAATGCAGCTGAGGAAGGGTGTGAAATGTTGGCTCTTATGGTGGAAACATTATCTAAAAAATGATTAAGAAAATTTTCACAGACCTTAAGTAGAAGCCTCCAAACTGGTGGATTGGTGGTAAAAAGGGTTTACACCAGGTTTTTTAAAGATCTGATGAGACACATGCAGCTTATCTTTTTTCCACCTGCGTTCAGCCTTCCAACATTCCTGCCTGGAAGCCGGGGTGATGTCATTGAGCCACAGCCAGGGTCTTTATTGGGTCCTGTAACAAAATGAGTAAAATAAAAGAAGTCAACCATTTCTGGCAGGGACAACATACATGTATGTTAAAATCTGCAACAAATAATAAAAAATCTTGGGACAGTCCATTTTAAATCCAGCTAAGAAGTCAGACAGGTCATTAAAGAAATTTCTGTCATCCTTGTACACGACAACACAAAGCACAGGATCTAATCGACCCAGTTCAGACAGGCAGAACTCTATCCTTAAAAACCACTGCAGTTCCTCCAATTGGTCCAGTGGTCTTCAGACAATTGAAAAGAATAAGGAGGTAACATCTAATTAAAATCAGCAGACTCACAAACATTTAACCAGGTTTCAGTCAGTGTATTTGAAGTGAAGAAATCCAAGCGAATAAAAGTTTGAAACAGACCTTGCATTGACCAGAGTGCACCTGGTCAGCTTAAAAGACAAAGTAAAGTAGTATATGGGCACGGGGGTACCAGATATGTCCCCGCAGTCAAGTCTATGTGAAACACACAATACTGCATCTCTGTATTCCTTCCGTGTCCTTGCTAGCACGAGGAAGAAATGGTCAGCCTTTCCCCTGCCCTGCATGCTCTGTATGTTTGTCTTCAACTTGTCTGAGATATGATGTTACTTTGCTCATTAATTTGGTTTTGAGGGCTTAATCAGTTGATTAAACATCAGTAAACAGCTCTTCACTTGCCATAGATACAGAAAAAAAAAAAGTCTGATGTGTGAGTAAAAATCATTCGAGCATCAAACCAGCAAGAAAACATCCGTTGAACACACACATGAAGACAAACTTAGACTTTGGTAATATTTGCTAAACATTTCAGCTAACAAGGATGACGACTGCAGCAACTTTATGTAAACAAAAATGTGAAATGTTCATGCATTTCGAAATCTAAATTAGACTACATAAAAAAGGGGTGATGTGTTAGAGGGAAATGTGATAATCTTTTATGTGATAAAAGTTTGGAGTTAAATATTAACCTGGTGTGGTTGCATGTTTGACCCGTTTTCCTAAGAGCTCATTCAACAGATACATGAGGATGGTCTCTAGTTGCTGCCTCATCAGCATTTTCCAGGGAGTCAGGGTTAGGCTCTGGAGCACCAGTACATCAGAAACATCATGTAGGTTTACTCCCTGCTGGTTTACTCTAGTGTACATTTGAGACCTGAGACAGACTGTGGGAGGAAAGGCTGTGACAAAGGACCCAACAGCTGACTTACTTGAACCTATATTGAAGAAGGTTAAATGCATCTTTGCTGAAAGTACTGGAGCTGAGGAAGATGAGGGATTACAGGTATGCAGCACACATCTTCTGGTATCAATGAACATGGGACTGCTGATCTATGATTATTACTAAATGTTATTTTTCTCCATTAAAATTGAATTATACATAATAAAACTGTAATTGCTTCCATCAAATAAGCAATTATGCAAGTAATACAAGCATCAGTCTAGTCATATTTAGATTTTTGCTCTGTACTTTGGTCTGGTACAACCAACTGTAAGCTGACCAGGCTGCAGCTCAGAACAAAGCAGCACACTTCCATGTCCTTATCAGACCAGTGTAAGCACAATAAATCACCATTTAATCTGGCGAAGTGTTGACTGCAGGATGCAATATTCATTAATATGTCTAATAAAAGCACCTGAATATTGTATAGTAGATTATCTTTTTTTTTTACATGAGGCTGCATGGTGGGATGTAATTAATTACATTTTGGTTTTATGTAATAATATGGTACAGTTTGAGAAAAGGCTAAAATTATTTTTGTTTACTCAGTGAGAATAAAATTGACTGTTTAGAGGTTAGCTGTTGACTTGTTTTTTTCTCAACCTCATTTTGAGAGAGTTATGAAATGATGTAAATCCTTAGTTTGAGGGAATGTAGAGGTACAATGCTATTGTGCTTTGTTATTGATGTTATTTCTGGACTTTGAGCAGGTTTGAGCTTGTGTCTGTTTATATGTGAGTTCATACGTTTATGTATTTTAATAACAGATTATGCTGTAACCAGTGGCGTATACAGGAAATTTTCCATGGGGTGGCCAACATACAACAGACATTGGTGTGGAGTGGCCAATCAATAGATTCTACTAACTATAATGTCCAGCAGGATTACTGTTAACTTCGCTTAGAATCCGTGTGTGAAATACAGGCATTATTTGGTGTCTAGAAACACTTAAAACAGCTTTAAGCACTTTTCAATGTCAAAGATTTTAAATGTGAAAAATAACTAATTGGTATTACAAAGTCATTTATCTCATTCAGTGATCAACCAATTATTGTCCTTGTCCCCGGGTACCTAGCCTTGGCGTTGGGGTTGCGTGGTTGGTGGTTTTGCCTGGGGCGGTCGGGCTCCGTCGGGTTCCTTTGTGGGGCTCTACCGGGGGGGATGGGTGGCCCTTGGATCTGTGGGGCGCCTCCTGTCCGTACGGCCCGCGCCGCAGCGGCAGGTGCCCGCTGGGCCTGCTCACCTTTGCCCTGGGGTGCTCGGTGCCCCTGCTCTGGGCTGAGTGGGGCGGCTGCTCTTTCTGCTTTGGCTGTCCTGGGCTCTGTGCTCTGTGGACCTGCTGGGCCTTTGGGGCCTCGGCCTCCAGCCCGTCTCCCCCTGATGCTTCGGGGTGCAGCGTGGTCACGGCCACCTACAAACACACATTTCATCCTTGTTGCATGGTCACACTAAGCACGTTTACCCGTGCATGCTCACAAACGTGCTCATCTCCCCATCTGCTTCCAACAAGATGTTGTTGACGTTTGTGCGTTGGTACGTCTCTTTACACTTCATATCATCATTATCCTATTTTCCTTATTTATCACGTAGTACTGTGGTAGTTTATTTTGTTTTTGTGAATACTGATGTGATTTAGGCAGCCTAAACAACTTTTATTTCCACATTTCAATTATGTCCTTTTCTCTTTTTCTCTCCTCCTCTATCTCCCTGTCAGGTTCAGCACTGACATGTCAAGACTAAAGAAAAGAAGATTATAATAAAAATATTCCAAACATTAAATCAGCCATTTATAGAACATGTCTCCCTTGGTAGAGCAAATCTGGCACACAGACCACCGTTCATGTATGTTAGGCTGCTGGACAGGACAGGAGAAAAAATACAAAAAAAGAAGAAAGAAAAAAAGATTTATGCCAAATTTTAAAACCCCGGCACCATCGTACTGCCCATATTTCACACGCTGATTAGCCACATACAGAACATTAGTTGTCTTGAAACAAATATGACACCGGTTGTCACCTTCTATCTATAATTCAGAAAACACAAATTTATAGTTTTATATGTTTAGTTTATTTAATTAATATAGTAAACTCCACACAGAAAGGCCATCGTTTGAGCCTCCGCCCAGCCAAGTCTTGATTGAGCTACCTGACCACCAGGCCACCATGCAACCCTCATATCTGGCAAAAAGTCAAATATGATTAAAAAATAAAAAAAAGCATCACATCCATTTCTGTAGAAGTAAATAATTGAATGTGAAAAACATGAAGAACTTTTAAAAAATGTATGAAAGGATAAACTACAGAGGACGCTGGTAATCATATAATTGCAATGAATCAAATTACTTTGTAACTTTCTTTTCACTGAAATGTTCATTTATATTTGGAATAAAATGGCAATTTGTAAGAAGTGTTTAATCATCAATTACAACACGTAGACCCAGGGTTGTGAACCCGTATCAGAGTTATAGGGGGGTCCTGGACCATGTTGATGAGGCTGGTGGCAGAGGGGAAGAAACTGGTTTTATGGCGTGAGGTTTTGGTCCTGATGGATCGCAGCCTCTTGCCAGGGGGGAGCATCTCGAAAAGTTTGTGGGAGGGGTGAGCCATAATCTTTCCTGCACGCTTCAGGGACCTGTCGGTGAGCAAGTCCTCGAGGGAAGGCAGATTGCAACCAATCACCTTCTCTGCAGAGCGAATGCAGTCTGCTCTTGTCCCCGGCATGGCAGCAGCGTAAGAGATGGTGATGGAGGAGGTGAGGATAGCTGGAGGTGTACAAGTGCACCATCATTGTCTTTGGCAGGTTGAACTTCTTCAGCTGCCACAGGAAGTACATCCTCTGCTGGGCTTTCTTGGTGAGGGAGCTGATGTTCAGGACTTGAGGTCCTGGCTGATGATGGTGCCCAGGAAGCAGAAAGACTCCACTGCTGACTGGGGAGTAACACAGGGTGATGGGGGCGGGTGGAGCTGCGTTTTTCCTGAAGTCCACAACCAACTCCACTGTCTTAAGAGCATTGAGCTCCAGATTGTTCTGTATGCACCCAGACCCCGGGTAGTCAATCTCTCACCTGTAAGCGGACTCATCCCCACCAGAGATGGAAGTTTCTATAAGATGATGAATTGCAAAGAGCAGAGTTGGAACAGTTTACATGTTCCACTTTACACGAGCATACTCTGCAAGGCTTGCACATCTGTGCAGCCCGTCTAGTAACTGTTGGAAAAACATTTTTGCGTGTCTGGAGGATAGTAAGTTGCACAATTATATTAAACCGAAGACCACAAAAAGCTTTCCCAAATCCCGTGTTTTTATTTATTTAAAGTTCCTACTGAAACACATAATGGAGAAAACTAAACCAGTTTCATGCCCCTGAAAAAAGTTAAATGTACTTTATTGGTCAGCTCCAGTGGCCTGAGCATATTTCACTATTCTCTCGTCAATTGTGCTGAAATTTGACACAAAGGTGACTTATGCATGGAGGGCTCTATATTTTCATAGTTTTAGGAAACAAAGAATCTAAAGATTTTCAGAACCGATCAGGCTGGAGGTCTTGGTGTCATTTTGGACTGGGAGCTACATTTTACAAACCACATTAAAGCAATGATCAGCATCTTACCACCTAAAGAAATGCATAAAGGAACTGAAAGCTTGTGTGATTTGGAAAAACTCATCCATGCATTTATGTGTAGGTGACTACTATCATGGAGTTTTTCCAGTTTTCTATGGAAACCACTACACTAACCTGCAGCTGAATGTTATTGCTTGTGTCCCGTTTCTGCTTTAATCCTCATCTTTTAACAAATCTTACTCTTTAGATCTACTAAGAAAAAAAAAAAACATCCTCAAGATTAAAAAATCCCTTATCAAAAAGTATTTTATTCAGCAGAATCTATGCCCCAACACGACAGATGCTCTGGTGACTTGAGCATTTTCACTGAAAAACCATTAAGCCCACAGACTCCAAACTTTTATATTCCTATTTGCCACAACTACAGCATAATGTATAACATTCAGAGTACAAGTAACAGCCGTTGTGTTGCATTTCCTGTAAATCACCATCCTCCAGACGCAGCAGAGGTTAAATATTAAACAAAAAGGAAGCCACAAAGCTGATTATCTAAGAGCTACAAAGGAAGAAATCTCACAAGGTCTGAGGACAAAATGTTTAATTATAATTAAAAAATACAGAGCGCTTTATGTTGTCTAGTATCTAATCCCTCATTTTCTGAGAGAATATTTCTCTTTCAAGGGTTTAAAACAAGAAAAAACATTTCACAATTAAAACAAAAACATGTCTTCATCTATGAAGCTTTGTTTCATAATGAGCTGAGTTGATTGTGTTGTAGAGGGTGAATGTCGAAGTCCTGCAGACGAGGGCCAGGCTTTGTAGCTCAACAGGCATGGCAGAGAGGAGACGGATGGAGGTTGAAATGACTGAATGAACATCAGTACAAGGCGTCAGAGTTACTGCTTCGAGGTCTCTTGATCTTCTCGATGTTCTTCAAGATCATGTCATGTAACGTTACCTTGACGGAAAAACAGATATTTACTTTGTTACCTGGATGCAGGTATAAAATAAACTATGAATAAAAGTAAGAAACGCCTTAACATACATATTGATTTCTGAGCTCCGAAACTATGATCTTCAGACTGATGTACTCCTTCTCATCAATCTCTGTAACTGTGCGCCGATAGTCTTCCTGATTTGGGAATAAAATATACAATTATGTATCGAGGAAAATAACTCTCATTCTTAATGTAAACACATCTTAGAAAATACCCTAAACCCAGGGGTCTGTGCTACAGAGCAGGTTAAACATACCCTGGTGTCCTCCAGTTATTTGGCTTGGCTGAACACACTGGCCCCAAGCACCAGGTGTGAAAACATCCGGCTCCGTTTGGTCAAGAACCCCACACCAGCATTGGAAGTTCTCTTATGCTGCCGCATGCAACTTAATTAAGCTCCTGTCCTAAAGCAGCTTGTTTAATTTTCTTGTTTTCAAACGGGGTTTCCTCCCATCTCATATTAAAGGTATTAGTAAAAATGGATGGGGACAGATTATTATAGAGCTTGAGATGGTCTTAAAACACATAGAAGAGAAATCAAGTTTATATTATGTGTATCCACTTTAAAGTTCTAAGATAAAGTCTGAATGTTGTCAAAAAACTAAACATTTTTGGAATAACAGTTTTATTCTTGTAAAAGAAATAGTGCCCCTCTGTTGAATCCAATTATAAAATCCAACTATGGTAAAACTCTGCCACCTGCTGACAGAAACTAGTACCTACATTTTCCTTTTTAGGCTCCATCTGTTTTCTGTTGGATACAGTTTCCTCTCACTGTGGGTAGAACCAGTTGTTCATCACTGCTGTGTGTTAAGCTGCAACAACACAGGCGAGACAGCTTGGCGAGTGAATCGAGTTAAATCTTGCTCGTATTTCAAGCTGGTTTCTGTGAATAGATTTTAAATAATCTGACAACATTCTTTAAAATGGATGTTCTTCTACATTACAGGAGAAAATGGCCTGGAAATCTAAAAATTCAGTCATAATCTTCCTATAAAAGTCACCAGGACAGAGGTTTGCGATAGTCATCAGGCAGTATAGGTCTCCTCTTCTGCCATCGCATCCGTCTGAGAGACTGTTAAAATGAAACATTTAAGAGTGTGTACAATTTGTTGGGTGGCAGTGATTCTTTTTTTCTTCTTTTTACAGGTTTGGATCTCTTGTCTGCTCCAGAGCAGGTTTGTTTCCAGAAAAAATTGCCATGATGATGCGTTCCAGTAAGCAGCAAACATTTAATACCCCGAGTTGAACCAGAAATGAGCCACTAATTCTATTTCATAGTACAGACCCCCAGATCACTGTGCTCACTGAGTTAAAGCTACAAAATAAAAAGTTTTATAACAAATTATACTGTCAGAGCATCATGTGTCTTTATTTTACTGAAACACATTGTTTGTCTCAGGAAGATCCACTTCACATTTACTTACCACATGTGGATATTTAGCTATTTTAGAAACCAGCTTTGCTCTTGTGATGTAGTATCTACAGAGGAGAAAGAAAGATGCCATGGCTTTAAACAGAACTAAGCATACATCTTCATGCCTTGTACTGAGTAAGGAACAAGTTCTCCAGACCTGGATATCTGGTCGAGGTATGATGCTGCCTCCCCTTCAACTGTTCGGAGTTCAGCAACCGTCTCCTCCTGGATTGACACACCGAAGTTGTTGCCATCTTCTATCCTGGGGATAAGCAGCTGAACCCACATTTTGACCTGCAGAAAGAAAAGAGTGCTGAGAAAAGGGAGCATGCAACATGTCAACACTTGCACCCAGGGTGCATTAAAATGTTGTGTTTTCAGAACAGATCTTAAAACTAAAAGGAGGCAATAATTATAAGTCTAATCGATAAGTCTTCAGCAATCCTACGTAAATGTGACATTGCTCCAGAGATGACTCACTGTGTTACATTTCTCTATGAGTGTCCTGATCTCTGGCTTGACCTTTTCAATAAGATCAACAAGGTTTGCATTGCTCTTCATCATCCCACCTGGCATGACAAAGACCTTGGTACCAGTCACTGGGAAAAAGAGGAAACAGAAAAATAAGAGAAGCTATGTCTCAGATATTTTGTTCAGACTGATAATTCTTTTTGGCCAATTCTTACCCATGTCCACCCCATCTCCATCCTCGAGCTTTCTCTTTTTGGCATTTTGCTGTGAAGCAAAGACACGAGAATTATTGCTATTTACCATTTATGCTCTACATACAGTAATCTAGTACGTATCAAGGAGGTCAAACTCCAACTCACCCCTTCCAGTCCGTCATGTAGGTTTGGGAGCAAGATGGGGTCTGGTACTGTCAGATTAATCTCTGAGTGTATCTCTTTGAGCTCAGAGATGTTTATGCTTGGATCCTGAAAAACAAAGATTTGCTATTCTTCATAATGCAATATAAACAATATAACTCATTTTTTAAAGCAAAAATATTCATTTATTCTGTTGGTTAGTCACACAATCACTTGCAAGCTGCTCTGAAACTTCTAATAGTTAACAGCAGATGTGTTTTCCCTTTTTTTAATGACACTCACTGAACTTATAAACCATGGCCCTTAAGAACGACATTCCAGTCTCTTATTTATAAGACAAATACCTTGAGAAATTGATCAAGTTCCAATAACTTCTTTGGGAAAAAATTTGCAACTAGATCCTCTGCCTGTAAAAGAAGCAAAGCTTTAGTTGAGCTTGTCTTGAAAATAAAACAAGTGTTTATAGATGTGTTAACAGAAATGTGGTAATATCCATCCAAAAATTCCACAGCACTTACTTCTGCTGTGATCCGTTCCCTGAAAGCATCTACCTGCAAACACAAACATGACAGCCAAAGTCAAATTTCAGATCAGATTTAGCAGACTACACGGCTTAGCTCAGTTAAACTTTCTTTTGGAACTCTGCTTACAAGAGGGCAACTTATGTCTGCCAAAATTACTGAGCAAGTTTAGAGGTCTAAAAATAAATTAGACATAGACATCTATTCTATTTCTATTCTCGTTTGGCATGGGGATGGTGGAGGCCTGCACATGGGGATGGTGGAGGTCCGGGCATGGGGACTGTGGAGGCCTGGGCATGGGGATGGTGGAGGTCCGGGCATGGGGACTGTGGAGGCCTGGGCATGGGGATGGTGGAGGTCCGGGCATGGGGACTGTGGAGGCCTGGGCATGGGGATGGTGGAGGTCCGGTAGTCGTCCCTGGTGGTGTCAGGACGGGCTGTGGTCCCAGGGACCAGGCATGGGGACGTGGAGGTCTGGGCATGGGGATGGAGCGACGGGGCCACTTAGATGACGAGGCATTTGTTGATAAAAGTACTTAACATATTTATCTCTTCTGGATTGTCCTCTAGTAATTTTTGAGGGAATCAGTGTTGTTTCAAGGTTGCCTCTTGCTTAATTTGGCAAAACCAGGTCTGTAAAGATGTTTTAAGAACCAGACTGACAAGAAAACTTGTACACTAAGGACATATCTGTGCCATTACCATAGTTAGTAGCATTTTAACAGCGTAAACCTACTCAATTCTGAGAAAAAAAATCATGTACTTGAGGCCCAATCAGTGTCTGTTATGATAAATAACTGACCCATGGATGAGATTTGGTTTTTTGCATTTATTCAGTACATCGACCAAAACATTTTTTTTTAAAAATTAAGATTTTGGATTGGGAATTGGATGCAGATTGCATGACATGTTTCCGTGAACAAATGTCCTAAAAGTTAATCATAGTTATGGAATTAAGTTTCATTTGACTTTAAGTGGATTAACTGTTGTTTAAGTTAACGTGACACCTGAGTCAAAATAAAAGCTGTAATATGGAATAAGTTGACAACGGTAGCTTGTTTAGTTAGCCAACTTGGTAGCTCAGGCCCATTTTAACACATGAGGTATTCCACCACCAACTCGCATTTGTGCATTTAACGTTGTAAAAGAACAAGTACTCCAGTCAGCACGAACTTTAACATCAATGCCAACTAGAACCTGTTAAAAGGTTTGACAAGTGTATTGTCGCGGGCGGGAAGCAAGCCGGTTAGCAACCGTTAGCTGCTATCAATCTGGCCTTATCAGAGCTCCAACATCATGCTACAAAATGTGGCTAACAAACAAATGGCATTAATAACACGTAGTTAATCCACAACTAGAGATTCAGAGGGTTTAATCTCACCTTCGTTTTAATTTCACTATCCACCTTGAGAAGTGAAGACATTTTCTGTGATGAAGTTTGCGAAAAACGATTGTCCCAACAACATTAAATTTTCCAGTAAACGTGTGGCTCTTACTTTACAGCCACACTTGAGAGCTTAAAGATGACGACGATAACATGCGACGGGAGCGTTGCTGCAACTGCGCCTGCGCTTAACGTCACAGTATTTTTCCCGATGCAGCTGACGATGTAAACAAGAAAAGACAGTCGAGGGCAACAGGGATCAAATAGGCCGGTGTCACCGCAAATGATCGCCCTTAAATACTAATAGTCGGCGGTCATGGGGCCCCCCGTTACTATTAAAGTCAATTTCCGGGGAAATGTGAAGAGATTTTTGGCTCAGGATTTGGACAAATTGGAGTGGGAGTCCGTGGAAGCCTGGGTAAGCAGCTAGCAGAGCGTGTTGGCTAAAAGCTGGCGCAGTTTGGTAAAAAGCAGGCCCAGACCTGGCCTAGACACGTAAACAACAGAGTACTCGAAGGACAGTCGATAAAGTTGCGCCGAGATGTGTACATAAGTGGTCTTTAAAGCCAGTCAGTGCGTCACAGGAGTCACGAGATGGAAAATGTGTTCGGTTTTTATTAACGTTAATGTGTTTGTATACATGATTCCTGTTTGTCGATATACTTCTTAGGATGTTGTTACTGACGTTTTGCGATAGGTGTGAGTAAAAGAAATTATTTAATTGTTTGTTAAGGATTTGATTGCCACTCTTCTACATTGTATTTTAGATCAAAGCCTCATTTGGGATCAACCACTTTCAAGTAAAATACTTTGATGAAGATAATGAAGAGGTAAGACTCTCCACAAATAGGTTATCGTCTGGAAGTATTCATCATATGCTTAAACCCCACTTTAGAAAATATGTTATTACAAAAACAAATCTGTATTTAAAAATACACACAAGACTTCCTGGTTTTCACTGCAAACATCTACATTTGTGAAGCAACTTGAAGCTAAAACGATCAGTTTTATGTTGTAAAATCAAATTAGTTTAAAAAAGTTATAGAAGAGTGTAGCATTTGTACATGGACCTAAGCTATTAAGCTACTATGTTATATTTCACCACTGAAATGTGTAGTGGTTAAAAGAGGGAGAGCAATGTTTCCATTTTGGCTGAGTGCAAGTTAATTGTTTAAATTCTTATCTATTTACCTTTTATTTCAGATATGCATTAACAGTCAAGGTGAGAATTTTATTTACTTTATCATATTTGTTGAGATATTTTATTGTGTAAAATTCTTTTGCCACATTTGATCTTTTTAATATTTAGCATCCAAGCAGTTTTCAGATATTTTCCATTCATTCAAGCATACCTCAGCATGGTGCGTAGTGTCCTTTAGGGGTCGTCTTGACAGGGAATGAGTTAGTAAACTATTCCTAAAGTCCTTTATAATGAAGTGACAGGAAAGCTCGTCTAAGAGGGTTCAGCTTGACGTTTAAACTTGTACAGACTGTTTAAATAGTCTTTTTTTTTTTTTTCTACCTCACATACATTTCCCTTTATATTAGCAAATGTTTGGAAAAGCCTGTATACATAATTGTGTGGCCCAAGACTTGTGCACAGTATTTAATCCAGAGTACAAGCTGCTAATACTCTGACCTGTGCAGTAAAAAAGTTTGTTCTTGTTTTTTCCAGATGAGTATGAAGAAGCTATCAAGGTAGTGTGGCACTGCTAGATTTTATTTATTTATGTTTTAATGTAACAAAAAGATATAACACAGACTTTAGCACAGATGTATCCTTGTTCAAGTGTATTAACATTCTTATAGCTGAACACTAGCGAGTAGAAGAGATGTGTCTTAATGCAGTCTCCTGTAAGATATACGTATGTACATATTTGCATACGTTCACCCCTTTCTTTTGTGTTTAATATTCATCTTCCACACAGAGTGCAGAGAGGCAGGGAAACCAGTTGCACATGAATGTGTACAAGATGAAAGGGCAGGCCTGTGGAGGCCCACTGAAGACGGAGGTGAAGGAGCTGAAGGGAGATCTCCGACCTGCTCCTCCTTACCCATCAAGAGTCAAAACAGTGGACAAAGGCACTCAGGTCACCCCAGAGAGAGAAGCAGTGAGGAAACAAATATTTTCTCCTCCTTTCCAACACTTTTAGTTAAAGCATTTTTTTTAAACAATCTTTAGGTTTTTGTCTCAAATTATCCACTGCTGAGGGAAAAACAGCCTTTTATTTTTTTATTCAAGCTCAGTTTGCTCCATCTCTGGCCCATATGTTCATCAACTGATGTCATTTTGATGTGCTTTCATACAGGTAACACTTAAAGACAACAAGGGGAACAAACCTGAAGATGAACCCCCTCCCATGTGGTTTAGATCATACATGGAGAAGGTTAGCTAAAAAAAAAAAAAAAATTAATCGAATTAAAATTTGTTTCGCTTCTACTTACAAAAATACTTTTTTTTTTAAATGATAGTTTAAGGACGAAGTTGTAAAGGAGGTGGTGGAAAGGATGTGCAGCGACTTTTCCGGCCAGTGTTGTACCCATAAGTCCTCTGACAGGCTTCAAGAGGCTGGTGGGGCCAGTGGAGGTCCTATGGGACCCAGACCAGGCCCTTCCACCTCTAATGGGTCGCTCGGCTACACCCCAAACTGCAGCAGCTGCAACAAACTCACCTCGGAAGGAGCCTACAAATGCAGGTAGGCGTGATACATACTAACACTGCATCCTCAGCAAAGAGTACGCCATTTTCTTCTTTGGTTGTTTTCTTTATGCAGTTTTATAAGCCCATATTGATTTTTTTTTCCTGCCAGTGTCTGTCCATCCTGCATCCTTTGTGAGATGTGTCGACACAGCCACGACCCCAGCCACAGCCTCGTGAGAACCAAGACGCCTCTCTCCATCCCTGAGCATGGAATGTCAGGAGAGTTAAGGTAAACCTCCAAAACTCAGGATCACTCCACCTACCTATTGAAATAACGAGATATGTTTGCTTACGACAGTGTTAGCCCTTTTTGTTCTCACAGAACATGAATTTAAGTGAACACAAAGCTGGATTGTAAAATATAGTAGCAGCTAGATTACTGTAATTAATACATTTTGAGTGGGGATGTGCTTTTGTTTATTTAAAAAAAAACTTTTGATAGTCAACAAATAGGTGTTCCTGATGACATTTCAAACCAGGTTCCCAAGGCGAGGAGACAGGACTGTGCGCAAGGCCGAGCGACAGCGCCTCAAAGCTGAAAGAAGGCAGCTAAAAGCAGAAGTGAAGGAAATCAAGAAGAAACTGAGACTGGAGAAGAGAGGGCTGCAGTGGAGTGGACCCTCTACCTCAGGCAGAGCCAACCTGACAAACAAGGCCTCGGCATCCACCCAGGTCCCAGCCCTTCCCCCTCCTACCGCCTCAGAAACAGCTTCAGGTCCAGCCACAGTCCAAGGTCCCATCCCAGCCCCGGCCCCCGATCCCCAGGCCTCCAGTCCAGAGTAAGCGCCACCTCGGAAGGGCGTCCGACAGTGCTGGGTACCTCAAACCCAGCATGGATGCAAAAAGTCTTTTTTTTCCAAGAAAAATCTAAATATTCCATCTTTGTAATCTAATCTGTATGAGTGTATCGCTGGCTGTTCTGGGGTGGTGGCAAATGTTGGAACTACCTCAATGTAAAAACTGCTGCTGCTGCTTCGTAGATTTTCTAAGAAAAAAAAATGCTTTTGGGCTGCAAAAAAAAATCTTGGGTCCTGCTTTTTTGATTCATAGAGAGCAAAAGAGATGCGTATTTTAAGAAACCAGGGCTTTTTTTCAACAATGCTCTGTACACTTGAAACTAGGGGTCCCGGGGTCTCGCATACGTCCTTGGTGCCCACTATGGCTGCCTTGTTTCTGGATGAAAATCTGCCTGACGGCACCCGTCTGGAACCTGGTACCAAGTTCATCAAATACTGGAAGATGAGGAACTCGGGCACTATCAGCTGGACTTCAGAGACTAAGGTACCCCTCCCACTCGTCGAGAGGCCAGGCTCCACTCTCTTGGCCCTCTGCTTCACTTCCACTTTGAGTCCCCTCTCAGTTAATTGCCTCCTCTTATCCACTAACACCAGCTAAGATTTCTTTCCCAGGCTTACACCACTAATGCCATTTTTTTGTGAGATTTTTATGATTTAAATGAGTTGAATCTGTGTTGTGGTTTAAGTTTTCAAGTCTTTGTCTGAGTGTTTGTATGTGTGCGAGCCCCCCTTCAGGTGAGCGTGTGGATTTTTTTTTTTTTTAGTTCTGGCTGCATGTTCTTGTCTTTGTGCCTTTTTCGCATGCGTATTCCTATTTTGTGTTTTGTGTATGTGTGTACGTGCACCCAGCTAGTGTTCATGTGGGGAAACCTCAGCTTGGCGTCAGAAGAGAAGAGGGAGGTGCCAGTACCCTTGCTGCTGCCCGGACAAGTGGGAGTGGTCAGTGTGGCCTTTGTCGCTCCTGTGATGGAGGGGACGTACACCTCTCACTGGCGACTGGCACACTGTGGGTGTCAGTTTGGCCCCCGTATCTGGTGCAGCATCGTAGTCAACCCTAGGAGCAGCCGCAACGCGCTCGGGAACCAAAGCAAACGACTGGCAAGTCAACTACCCAGTGACACCCTCTACACCTGCAACTTTTTACTTGTGCTGCACAGAAGTCCAGAGCCACTTTGTTGTAGTCTTGATCCGTTGTCCTCCAGGCTTTCTGAAGGTCTTTCAGTGAGTTTGTCAAAATCCAATAAATGGGAGAAATCAAATAATTGTAATAATCAGATCGGGTGCCTCAACGCGCACTTTGGATATGCCATATTCAAAAAACTTTGTCTACGTTTTCCTGTCCATTATCGGATTCCTTTCAGAGTACATCCGTATGTCATGGCGTAACTTTCTGTTGTTTTCAAAACATCCAGTCTTTGTTGGACACGGCAGGGCCCACATTCTTACCATTAACGAATACAGGAGCAACATAGACAACATATAAATGCTGTACTTTGTTTAAACTCCTCCTTCCCAGTGCTGCGCATCATCATGTTTCCTTTTTTTGTGTGTGTGTTCTACTTTCATTTGAGTTACGAGTTCATTTGAACATAGAGAGAGAAAAAAAAATCTGTTCAGAAAGAGTGGGAAGAAACCGACACTTTACTCCTACTACTCCACTTCTCCATGTCCCAATGAAATAACTATATCATAGTCGCCTTACTTAGTTTTTAAAAGAGATTTTAAATTATTCAAGGTTCTGGCAGACCTTACAGAAAGAGGAAGATTATTCCAAAGTTTAGTGGCTACTGAGGAAAAAGCTCTGTCTCCTCGAGTACTGGGGACTACTAACCTCATATTTACTTCTGACCTCAGAGCCTTACAGGGGCGGTGGTGGTGCAGAAGCTCAGAAAGAGAGGGAGGAGCCAACCCATTTAAACATTTAAAAGTCAAATTTTAAAAGAAATTCTAAAGGAGACAGGCAGCCAGTGAAGGGAGCGCAGAACAGGAGTGATGTGCTTCCAGCGCCTAGTCCCAGTTAATAAGCGGGCAGCTGAGTTCTGGATCAGCTGTAAACGGCGGAGGAGAGACTGGTCAATCCCAGAATAAAGGGAGTTGCAGTAGTCCAGTCTAGAAAAGACCCTTTCTAGGGCATCACGAGTAAGATAAGGCTTGATTTTGCTAATAAGCCTCAAGTGATAAAAACTAGACTGGACTACTGCACTAATCTGCCTGTCAAATTTGAGCTTAAAATAAAATAAAACCCCAAGATTTTTAATAAAAAGATGGGTAAATGAGTCTAGAGAGCCAACAACACTGCTGCAGTAACAGTAGTAATAAAACAGTGGTGATAATGACAGTAATAATGGTTGTACCAATATATAATAATAACAATAGTAACAATAAAAATACTTCCCATAGTTCCATTTACTTAATAATTACTGGATAATGTTGCATTGAGACTGATTGATTTTTTAACATAAGACTGAAAAGATGGAAGTGACGTTCTTTTTGCTTATGCGCAAATGTAAAATTAAATAATAAATAAATCAGATATAAAGGTCTACATGCATGAAGACGTCAGTAGTGGGGAGAAACCGAAGTGTGTTAAACCAATTTCTCATAACTGACCAGATAACTGCCATTAACCGATAAAGGATATCACATTATTCTGTCTACACGATCACTTCGGTTATCTGATAACTCCAGAAACCGGACAATAATCAGATTTTTCGCTGTGCATGTAAACTGACTCAGTGTTTTTCTTGTACATTAGTTGTTGTTTTGACTTATTCTCAGTCCATTTCTTGTGTCTGCCCCTTTTAATCAGGAATGTGATGATAAACTTTGTTTAAAAACAATACAAAAGACAACAGAGTTTGACAGAAATAGCTTGTCGGCACCAACAAGGTGATTCTCCCAGAGCTGTTGAGTAAAAACTTGTATTTAGGATTGTGTTACTAAAACTTTTAGGCAAACTGGATAAGTGGAGGAGAAAGGAATAAGTGTCCGGCTAAAAAAAAAAAGGATCTACGTCAGATGAGCAGTATCTGAAAATGAAGTCTTTTAAAAGAGAGTAAAACCTGACAGCACCTAAGAGATGCATCTGGACCTTCAGTTGTTCCAGCATCTGTTCACTAAAACCTCGTCAGAAATGGTTTCCGTGGAAAAGTGGCATTCAAGGAATGCCAAATGACACAAGAACTGGACTAAAAATCAGTGGCAACAGGTGTTATGACGTGATAAATCCTCCCTAGAGTTCAGACTGCAATATTATTGAGGCATCCTGGCAGAGAAGTGAAGAAAAGTCAGTCAATATCCAAAGAGGAGCTTTGGAAAATCCTTCAGGAAGCCTGGAGAACTCTTCTTGATGGCTTCCTAAAGAAAGACAAAAAAAAGTTGGTGTAACAGGGTTTGACTGTGTTGAAGAATGAAGCTGCTCAGACCAAAACATTATAAGCTCGTCTTGCCTTCATGTTTGCATGTTTTAATAAATCACCGCATCTGTTTCTTAGTTTCCTGGTAATGCATAAAGATATGAGAAGTGGCCCAAGACTTCTGTGCAGTACTGTAGGTTCTGTAGTTGAATCTTTGAATCTTTTTTTTTTTTTACTTCTGTGTTATGAATTAATTGACAAGACATTCTTAAAGAGAAAAATATGAATTTCATGCTTCCAATATAAGATTTTTTACTACTTTTAGCTTCTAGTGTCGCACTAAATAACACATTTCTCCACTATTAAAAGCTGGAATTATTTGCAGAAAATTTTGTGGCAGAAGATTATTTACATAGATCATCAGGCTGAATATTTTTGTCATTGTAGTCTGAGAAGGTCCATGTTCAGGGTTGAAATGGATCTGGAAAATATTGAACTTTAAAAATCTAAAAGTGCTGTTTGTGATCTGAATTTGAAGTGATTGTTCTACTGGGAGGAAAAGAATGGTATCCTTTGTTTCCCACACAAGAGTCTTTGTAGTTAAAATTGAACTAAAACAAAACAAAGCCCTGAGTTGGATCACAGTCTTGCATGTTAAATTTAAAAAAATAAAATAAAAATTAAAAACTGCTGTAAGAGTTAAAAATGTGAGCAAAAATCCACCAGTGACTAAATTCTAATGATTCAATTCCTATTTATCCTTCAGAAGGAGGAGATGAAGCCAATGGAGAAGGAGGTAAATCCCAAGGACAGTGGTTTTGCCTTCACTGTTGACCCCCCTCAAGAGGACTACTACTTTCCTTCAGTCGACCTGCTGACTGCCCAGGTGCACATCTATAAAACCCTGACATCTAACACCTTAAAAACATGTTTTAAAGTCATATTTTCTCCAAAAATACCCAATTATTTTAGTCCCAAATCTGACTTACAGAGTAGTGATGGGACAGTGAGAAAGAGGTAGCAGGAATCTGTTGGAGTGAGAGAAATCAGCAATGTGGCACCTTCCCAAAGGGATGTGCTGAGGTGTAATTAATGTGACGCAACCAGAAAATGTATATATATATGTTCTCTGTTTTATGTACACAATTATGCCACCTCCTCTTTATTCATTCTCCGGCACAGTCGACCTTTCGAACTTCCCCTCGGCCAGTTTATTGAATTGGAAACAGCATGATGGGCAGTTTGAATGTTGTGTTGACAAACCCCAACAACTAATCCTGCTGAAGACCTCAGAGTGAACAGATTTTATAAACTGTTGAGGATATCAATTGTGAGAGAGAAGGGTTGAAATAAGATATTAAGCACTGCAAGCCCAGCCATGAAAGGACTGGACACTCAAAAGTACAACCTCCCAACAAAAGCCCCGTTTCCACCAAGGGGTCTAGCTCGGTGCAGAACAGGTTGGCACACCACAGGGTTTTACAGAAAAATGGAAAGGGCCCCAGAATATTAAAGGGTCTTCAAAGGGTCAAAATATCTGCCGCGTCCTTTGCTTAGTCTGAGTTAACTACTGGAAAAAAATCATCCTAAACTTAGATTAATATGACAAAACCTAATTTAGATTTTGAATTGGATTAGAAAGTGTTTTTAATTTTGGAATCTGACAGTAATAAGTTGTGAGAAAATCCACTACAGCTGGATTGGTAGATTGGCATTAATCGATCTTTGTTTGCTGTTTTTCTTTTAGGATCTACTGTCATTTGAGTTGCTGGACATTAATATTGTGCAAGAACTGGAGAAAGTTCCTAACAACACTCCTGTGGGTGAGTGAAAGTTGATGCTTTAATGGCTAAATAAATGGACCAAACCCAAAATCTTATTTCCAAACATGAACATTAGCTGCGTGAAATATTTTACATTTCTACATCCAAGCAAATAAGCAGCGTTGTGTTTGTTTTACCTTTTGATTTTTAGATTTGACACCCTGCATATCCCCCCTTCCCCACGACGCCCCAGTATTGAAGTCCATTGCTTCACAGATAAAAGAAGATGCAGAAGCCACAGGAGTCCGAAAACTTTTTGGTGAGATTGAGTGATGGAGTGTAGCGTGTTTACATGTTTATGTTTGTTTGTACTGGCGGTTGTTTTTACAAAGTTTAAGCACTAGGCTCCGTAAACAGCTGCGGATCTTTCAATGTGGGTTGTGTTTCTCTAAGGAGTGAAAATAAGGCCACAGAAGGAGCTGTTGGAGCCTGTAATGCAGGAGGAGGAGAGGGAGGAAGAGATTAGTGGTGCTCAGTTCCTCTGTGAGACGGTCATCCGCTCCCTCACTTTAGAGGAAGCCCCTGACCACAGGCCTCTGCGCAGAGCCCCGCACAGCAGCAACAAACCCCAGGGTGAGGAGCCACGGTGCCTCTCTGGTGGTTAACACTGAAATGGTTGCTTAACAGACTCACTGCATAGTTTTGTTTTTTCTAATCTTCCACCAAACATTTCCAGTTGTTTCCCGCGGTCCAAGCATTTGCTCTGTGAGAGCAGTCGAGGCTGAGAAGACGGAGAAGGTGAATGAAGGTGATGAGGAGAATTCATCTCCATCTACAAACACAGGCCTCAACCACATCCTCCAGAAAGAGGAGCCAAGATCAGGTTAGCAAACAGATTCCTGGAATTTGATTATTTCTTTATCTAATTTTTGCAGTCCTTAACTATGTTCGATTTTTTCCCACTTGCTAGTTCTTGTGCTGGAAGCAGAGAAGGAAGACCTGCAGATCAGTTTACATCATAATAACGAGAAAAACGAAGTTTTGCATGCCCTGCAAGCCATGAGGGATAATCATGATGAGAAAGAGGAGGCCGGAACCAGGGCAGAAGACTGGGATGAGGTAGGATTTTAACCTTTGTACACCATCAGTTATGTAATATGATTTGATTTACAGGACTCTACTCTAGGATTCAGCCTTCTGTTCCACATTTACACCATTAGTCTTCATATCTTTTAGCTTGAGATCCCTGAATAGCTGCACTGTTATGAGACTGGAACTTCTCAGGTAGCAGGTGCAGGTTTATACACACAACTGGAGACAAATGCAGATTTGCTAATTTATATGTGTAAAGGCTCTTTAATCTTTTATTGTAACCAACATGACACGTTAAGCTGGATTTATACTCGCGCTGCGACCGCGTAAGGTTGGTTACGGCGTCACCGCCGTATGCTCCGCGTAGGTCCACGGAGGCTGAAGGTGCAGCTCTTCCAGACCCGATGGGCACTCCTACCTGCAGGGCGTTTAAGCGGAAGTACTCCCTTGTGATTGGTCGGTTTGTGTTTCTGGATTTCTGGAGCTTCTCGCTGAATTTGTGCAAAAACCAGAGACGATAATTTGTAACGCCACACCGTAATCCTACACTCGAGTGTGAGAGCGCATTTCACCACCGTCAGCTACGCCGACCCTACACTACGTAGACTCCGTGCAAGTATAAATCCAGCTTTAGGCTGTGATCAGCTGTAGAAGCAAAAAAATAAAGAAAAATGCAAATTCTGTTAATTGTTCTAGTTTCAATGATTATAGAATATTAATAATATTAATAGAAATTATTATGGAAAAACTAAGGCAGATAGCCCTCTTTCTGATTGTTATATCTGATATATAGTGCTTTTTTAAATGGGTAGATTAGTCAAAAAGACAATAAATTGTACTTTTTTTTGTTCTTTAGAAGAAATCTGAAACAAATGTTCACTTGTGGTCTCAAAAGTTCATAGATAATAAAGACTGCAACAGTCTTAAAGTGACTTTGAAGGTCATGACTGTTCTTATTTCCAAATTATTATATTAAATATTAATATATTATATTAAAGTGACTTTAGGAAGACTTTTGAAAGGGTAAACATGGGTAGTTGTAAAGCTATTAAAAAGGAAAACACACACATGAAGCCAACTTTTAATGATGAGAATATCAAAGGAGATTTTTTTTTCTAACCCATAACAGAATTTACTTATAAATATGAATAAAGGTCATCACAGGCGCTCCATCTTCTCCTCTCAGGTCAGCAGCCAGACGTCCTCTGTCTCCTCCTGTGACGACTACATCATTGTCCTCCCTGACTGCTTTGACACCAGCCGACCTCTGGGGGAGTCCATGTACAGCTCCGCCATGTCGCAGCCTGACGCCGACGCCGTAGCCGCGCTGAGCTCAGCTGATCCGGACGAAGAGCAGGAGATGGAGGAGGGCTGCGACTTTGAGCCGTGCAGGGAGGTGCCTATTAGAGAGAGGGAGGAGGAGATGGAGGCGATCGTTGCAGAGGAGTTGTTGGGCAACACCTGGCCTCCGCCTGTCCCTACTTTCCACAGCAGTGTGAACCAGATGCTGTGTGCCTCCCAAACTCTGGATGCTGTGACGCTCACCCCTGAAGTGGTGCCCCCGCCTGTCTCACCTCAACCACTGCTGTCCCCACCAGCCCTCTACTCACCCCGGTTAGATAAGAGCCAATCCAGATGATTAGATTTTAGATTTCCATCTATACCATTACAGCCTCTTAATGGTTTCAATCTGCGTTTTTAATGTGTTTCAGGTCCGAGGCACTGTATCTGGCTGAGGATCCCAGTCCTCCAGCCTGTGACCCATATGAGCCACACCAACCTCGGGTTCAGCTAAATGGTGAGATTAAGCATCGCAGCGACATAAAATATCAACATTAGAGTTATTGCGTGCTGTCTGAGAGGCATCTTGCTCCTAGGTCTGAACTCCGGCTCCAACGTAGCCTCACAATTTGCTGTTAGACTCAGTGTGTTGACATGAAGCAGCAGTTTCGTTCTTGCAGGATTGTTGACTTCATGGATGTGGCACAAACATGCCGGACTTGTTGCATCAGCAAAACTCTCTGTTCTTCTTCTAAAATGATTTTACGTGTTATTTCCGTTTTTTTCTGCTTTGCAGTGTCATCTGGATTGTCGAGATCAGCGGGCTCAGCATCCAGTGCCTTTGAGACGTATAATCCCAGGCCGAGCAACGCACTGCAGCCAAGGTGCAAAACAGCAGAGCGAAACTTGATTTGCTTCGTTTAAGTGAAAAAATAATCCAGAACTGTAGTTTCTGTTAAATCCCTGAATGGCAGATTTATTTATTTTTTTTTTACAATTGTTTAAATAAAGTGAAATACTAAGGGAAAAAATAAAAAGACTTGAATCAAACAAAATATAATGAAAGTTGCAGCATGTAACAAAATCTCAGGTCAAACTTTGGTGACATTACATGATTTATTTCTACTACGGTGTCACCCATCTTTACACACTGTGTCTTTAAATATGAAATAAATAGAGAAATAATAGCAACCAATTAAAATTAGATTAAATAAATAGAATAAAACAACAAGGGGTTAATGTGTAATACTGCCCTCAACCTTTGTTTTTGTTTTTTGTCACAATTTTAGATTTAATTAATATAATAAGTGAATGTGGCTTTTTTTTATATATACCAGGGGCCAAGGAGGCATCACAGAGGGATTTGTCAAGGGGGCCCTTTCAGTGGCCGCATCAGCTTATAAGGCTCTCTTCACTGGACCAAACTGCTCCATACAGGTACATGACGCAGCAGATCCAGTTTTGTGTCATTAACTGTTAAAGTGACTAATTGCTGCTTTTACAGATCATGTGACACCTCTTACAGGAATTCGCTTTCACAGAATTTCTTATCTTTGCTGTTCTTAGTACAGTTTTTTATGGTCATGGTCATCGACTCGCTTTTACTGCTCACCACTTCTGGCAGCTTATCCACTGTTTGCCTCCCGACAGCCGAAGGACACAACAAACCAGTTCCCAGCTTAGTGAAACATTTAGCCTCTTGAGAACCTGCAGAGGTTGTCACGCACAGCTTCTGCATTGTGTTTCATTATGTGATTATGCGCGTGATTAAGTCACTCATGAAATCCATTATTGCAACATTAACATTGTCATACATCCCCTCACTGTCATTATTTGTGTTGACTGTGACTAACTTTTACCTTATCGTAAGGATTTTTTTCCATTTATCCGAATAGAAACAGCAGACATTTTCTCATCTGTTTGTCTTGAAATTAATAGTTTAGTATTTGTTTAACCTGCTTAGAATCATGTAGTTGTAAGTAACTACAGCTTTTGGGAATAGTTTCAGTTTAGCTGCTTCTTCTTCTTTTTTTATAAAGAGCACAGCAGACTTTAGAAATCAGGGAATTTTAGTGTCATTTTCAGGCACATTAGCACAGTATTTCTGACGTCTTCCTGTTTTGGCCCTCTGCTGCAGCGAGGCATCGACCCAGCCACCAGACAAGACCCCTCCATGATGGCCATGCTGCTGGAGATGGGCTTCAAGGACCAGCGGCTCAACCAGCAGCTACTGAGGAAGCATGGCTACAGTCTGCTGCACACCGTCAATGAGCTGGTGCAGATGGCCGAGGACGGGCAGAACGAAGCCGTCGATGCGCTTCACTGAGGGAGGGGGAAGCTGGGGGAGGGCGGCTTTAAAGTCATCAAAAGTTATCATAAGGAGTCGATGAAACATTTAAGCTTAATGTAAAGAGAATGATTAGAGTTTTACCTGCTAAACCCTTTGCAGTTTTTGGGTTTATTGATTGATTTGGTGAAGGGTGGATGGTTAACTGGGATCAACATGACAACCAGAGATGAAGCATTTATTTCTTGATCGGTAGAAATGAATGACTATTGATGAAAGGCTTCACTTGCCTTTGCCTTTAATTAAGCATCGTCATTCTGATCAGATTAAAACATATGCTATATTCATGCTTGTAACTTATAATGGATGGTGGTTAACCTCCACCTTGCCTTGTTTACTGTGGCTATAGAGCTTTATGAGCTGTAGTATTGGCAGGACAAGTGTATTTCAGCGCTTCACCTCTGTGTTTGTCTGGCCGTTGTAGCTGCTTCCTCAGTACTGAAAAAGAGTTGTGTTTTTGACAGGTCTTGGCTTGATTTTAGAGCAGGCTGAATGTCCTAAAACGAAAGAAAAGCCAGGTGTCGTGTACAGTGATGTGGGTGAATCTTAAAGGATATTCTGGGGTGTAAGGATGAGAGCGCAGTAATAAGATATTTAAGACTTTCTTGATTATTGTAGTGAAATCTGCCTAACAATGCAATCTATTTCTGTATCAGAGTACTGTTATTTTAGACGTTGACATGTGGAATGTATACTGAACTGTCCGAACGGATGGCTGTTCAGACTCGGATGTTTTCTACAGCTTTTTAGGAGACACCTGCATGACGGGTAGAGGCTTTAGAGATGAGTTATGTCCTTTTGTGATCTTAGCACAGTGGAAAAGGTCGCCCTCTGCATCATCTTTTATCAACCCTGCTTGCCTCCACTTTCACCAGTCCACATTTAAACACTGAATAAAACCCAGTGAAATGCGAGAAGTCTCCAACGACACATTCCTTAGACCCATCACGGAACCAAGTATATTTTATGTGATTGCATTACCTTTATAAGAGATGATCGTCAGTTTACTGAAACATACATGTCATGTTAACTGACACTGTTGCGTGTCTGGATTTAAGTTCATGTGTATAAATTTGTGTGATTTGGGGTTTTCAGAACCATTGTTTTCCTTTATGATTGTTCATGGTTTAAAGAAACATGCTCTAGAGAATAATCCTGAATATATCCTACATTGCTTGTCAAATTATTCTTCTGCACAGAGTGTATACTTTAAAACCCTTTCTGTCAACCCGCCAATAAACTGTTTGCACATCTTCGCCTCTTCACCCCTCGATTCTCTAAATGTGGGTCAAACTGCACAACGCACTATGTTGCTTATAGATTCTGTACCAGACTGACTGAGGTCAAAGTGTGCTGGTTACACTGATTTTCAGTCACCTCAGGGCCTCCAAACACGTAGTTTAACTTTTGTAACTTTAGATTTAGTTTTTACATTTTATAATTTGTCTTTGGAATTACAGGTTCTGCCCTATCAGATAACTTTTCTTTCAAGACTGGACATGGTTCGGTGTTCTGTTTGTGGTACAATATACCACACAAAAAAATCCTCCAAGTGATCAGTTTAATACGAGAAGAAATTAGCTGTCTGACCAGGTGTTGGGAGAGCATTGATAGCAGTTAAGTCTACATGGTAACTAAGCTACGTGTAGCATAGCAAAGACAAGAGAGGGAAGCTTTATGAGCTTTAGAGACTAGTGCAACTCCAGTTGGTGTGCAAAATATTACACAGCACTTGACAATACATAATGCAAGGAACAAAAAGTCTAAAATAAAATTTTGATTATTACTAAGTAGAGTATAGACGCATATCTGGTGGACTGGGTATTAGATTTCCTTACAGACAGATCACAAGTACGAGTGAATGGAACAGCGATAAACATCCTCCACTGGCTCGCCTTAAGGTTGTGTTTTATCTGCCCTTTTATATATTTTATACACAAATGATTGTGTTAGACAGCTTTATTATAAAATACAGAGGCTCTTCTGTTTGAGGAAACTTGTGAAGTTCTAGACCGGTTCCTATCTGTCAGAAGTTTTCCATTGTGTCTCTCCATCCGGGCTCTAAACGCCACGGAGGTAGCTGCACTGTGCTGCAGATACTCCGCACCTCTATTTATTGGTTATTTATTTTTAATTTGTATGTTGCACTTGGTGCATCTGTTTTAATTAGCTGCTCATAATCTATATATTTTTATGTTTAAGCATTTAAATCCATTGGTTAGTGTCCAAATTACAAATTATTATTTCAGTCTCTGTTAAATTAAGCACACGAGCACGGCCTTTGAAAATGTGGGAAAAAAATGGCTGTATTTGATCAAAGTTAACAATTTTACATCATTCTACCTTTATTATCCACAGACGCTTTTATTTTTTACTATTTCAAAAGTTCATGTGTTAAAAAGGTGATTGAGTGGCTAAAGATTCATGATTTCATTTGAATTTAGGACGTGTTGTGAAACACAAGATTGAACCACAAAAGAAAAAAAAGGTTTTCAGGATGTAAGCAAATTAAAAATGCAGTTAACAGTTTCTGGACCAGGTTTCAGCATTGAAACCTTCAGCTTTGTGTCCAAATTACTAATAATTTAGATGCACTCATTTGACCTGTGAGTGCAGCTTTTTAGCCTATAGTACATTTGGACAGAGGCAAAAGGTAACTAAATTACATAATTTTACCTTTAATTTATTATCAACTTATTAATTTATCCTTCAGTATTTCAAAAGTTTATGTGTTTTAGCTAAAACAGTAAAGTGCATGTCTGAGTTTTGTTTTGCGTGAATTCTGAAGCTGGCGAGCCTTTTCAGCAATGTTACTAGTGTTTGACTGCCAGCTCAGATCTTTGGAGAGAGTGACACCCAAAAACTTACATTTAACCATTCGTACCTCAGAATCATAAATGACAATAGGCACGTTGTTCTTACCCCGACTAAAATCAATAACCAGTTCACAGGTTGTAGAAGTGTTCAGAACAAGGTTGTTTTCTGCACTCCAGCGAACATTTTCTACTCTGCTCTGTAGTGTGATTCATCCTTTGAACTGATCAGACCGATAACAGTGGTGTGGTCTGCATACTTCAGATTGTTAGAATGAGTAGCAGCACAGTCATATGTGTACAAAGTGAAACGCAAAGGACTAAAAATACAACCTTGTGGGGAGCCAGTGCTTACACAAAGTTCATCAGAGACACAGCCATTCGTTTGGACCTTCTGTGGTCTGCAAGTTAGAAAATTTAAAATCCATTTGCAAATGGCAGTTTTCAGTTTGTGAATGAGCTTTACAGGAACCAGAGAGTTAAAAGCAGAACTATGGTCTATAAAAGGCATCTTTGCGTGAGATTTTCCTTTATCTAAATGTTCAAATACAGAGTTTAGAGCAAAAGAAATGGCGTCTTAAACGCTCCTATTTTGTCTATAAGCAAACTGGAGTGGGTCCACAGACACAGGAACCTGTGCTTTAATATAGTCCAACACCAGTCGCTCAAAGGTTTTCATTAAAGCAGAAGTTAAGGTCACTGGCCGATAGTCATTAGGGCATCACAGGTGTCTTCTTAGGCACTGGTATTATGTCACAGGTGTCTTCTTAGGCACTGGTGTTATGTCACAGGTGTCTTCTTAGGCACTGGTATTATGTCACAGGTGTCTTCTTAGGCACTGGTATTATGTCACAGGTGTCTTCTTAGGCACTGGTATTATGTCACAGGT
>JBAMHW010000024.1:5459454-5475364 GCA_037177495.1 Rhadinocentrus ornatus | reverse complement strand
GTGAAGATCTGGCTAGGCGCTCAGGTGTGAAGATCTGGCTAGGCGCTCGGCAGTGAAGATCTGGCTAGGCGCTCGGCTGTGAAGATCTGGCTAGGCGCTCTGTAGGGAAGATCTGGCTAGGCGCTCTGTAGTGAAGATCTGGCTAGGCGCTCGGCTGTGAAGATCTGGCTAGGCGCTCGGCTGTGAAGATCTGGCTAGGGGCTCGGCTGTGAAGATCTGTCTAGGCGCTCGGCTATGAAGATCTGGCTAGGCGCTCGGCTGTGAAGATCTGGCTAGATGCTCGGCTATAAAGATGTCCAGCCTGTCAAAAAATTTTTTAGTAAATGTCTTTAAAATTCCCTCTGTGTCATGGTCTGTGTGGTTCCTTTTTAGTTTTCTGTTTGAAGTTTTCTCAGTTTTAGAGGTTTTGCCCTTATGTGCTCCATAGCATTTACTTCCTGGTTTGCTGTCACACCTGGTCCCTCAGTATATCTTCTTCCCTTTGTTCTTTGCCAGGTCATTGTTGTGTTTGTCACCGGTTGTCGTGCTTTTTATAGTCGCTTAGTCTCCACTTATTGTTCGTGATTGTGAGATAAAGCTTTTTGAAGCCAATTGTTTTGCAAAAGGGTTCATTACTCAAGGTTTCATGTGCACACAATACCCCGTAGTAGTGTTGTAAAAAAAATCAATTCTTAGGCACTAATATCAATATTGAAATTTAGTATTGAGTTATTAATAAGCACAGATATCATCGACCAGCCACCTTTTCCCATTTTCAGTAGGCACTGTAGCGGGCAGCCCCTTTCCTTACAGCAGCTACCTGTTGGCCAACTTAGTGACTTTGTTGTTATATTTATCGTGTTTTCAGATCCCACGAGTGTTCAGTTTTCATTCCCACTTTTGGAGAAAGACGTGAAAGCGTGTATCGTTGACTCTTCTCACTAAGCAGCAAGTGCTGCCACAGGCCCCTCCCCCATCCAGAAGGACTCAGACGAGGCTTGGTCCTCATGCAGCAGTCCCAGCTGCAGTCAACATGCAGACACAATAGGGCTGCCACTGGCTGATCCCACCCTGTCTTACAGTTAATAACGTAGACTGTAGACAAAAAACATATCAAAAGTTTTTCTTTCTAAATGTTTTTGAAATAATTAATCTAGTTTAAAAAAAAAGCACCAAAAAAACAACTAGATCATCACAAGTTTGTTGTTCTATTGTTTAGTTTTAGTATTGTAGAGAAAGGGACACTTAGATAAGTAAGTACACTGACTAGCTTTGTATATCTTTCACTACAGTAACTATCTTTGCCAATAGAGATTTACGTTATTCATTTATTAACTTTTTTATGTCTTATATTTGTTAATATTTTTTTATTTTATTGTTTTTGTGTATAAACCAGTCAGAATACCACAAAAAGTCATTAAGGTTATAATTGAACCTGAAGGTGCTTGTGCAGCTTATGTTGGGTGTAATTGCAGAGAGATTTCTTGAGTTTATGTCTGTCAATACATGACAGCAACATTCGAACCACTTCCTGACCCGCAACATGCAGCAAAGCTTCATCAATGACGTTTCTCTAAACAATGCAAGTCTCAATAAGTGCTTCACTAAACAAATCCCAGATTCTCAATGCATGCTTTAAATCACCTGCTCGGGACATTTCCTCAATTTTGTTTTTGTTGTCTTATTTAGCAACGCTTTCTGTTTTAAACTTAGTAAAGTTCAACCTTCTGCCTCCCGTCTCATAGTCCAGCATTTAGGCCCTATTCCTCATCTCCTTGTAAACATGGATTGCAACAGACTGTGCAAACATGGCCTGACATGCACTGATGTGCTGCGTTTTGCTGCTGATGAGAAACATTTCAAGACTCACGATTAACATTTGAAAACATTTGTAAATTTAGACATTTTATATGTGATTATAGCATCATGTAGATATATATTCATTACAACACATTAATATTTAAATTGATGTTTTTTCTACCTCTACATGCAGGCCATATTTTTATTGTATGGGTCAGAATTACATTCACATGACAGGCTGTAACCAGCTGCCATCGTTATATGATGGTCAAAGTACAATGAGACTGTTCAAAGATAAACGGAAAAGTGTGTAAGTTGTGCTGACATCCTGCATATCTTCTGTGAAATTATTTATCTGCAGTTCTGTTCTGGTCACTAGGTGTCGCTGTTGTCTAGGCTGTCTATTTCAGTGAACTTAAACAGTAGAAGGAGACCCTCTTGGGCTGTTAGAGGAAGGTATAGGCTAATGTGCTTATGTGTAAGAACCTTAAATAAAGTGTTACATTTAAGCTCATGATTCGGTGAACTTCATGACATTTTCTATTCTAGAATCTCCTCAACATCACAAACAAAAACTACGTCCCGGTTCAGATTGTTGACTTAACCATGCAGGGTATTGTTGCTGATACGGTTGTTGGGAAGACTAAAATATCTAACATGACCACCATCCAGCCCCGATCGCAGAAATCGGTGAGTTTCCCTCCCAAGGATCAATAAAACCAAGGATATATGTGACACGCCATGCATTCCTTACCCCCCTTCTTCTCTGCAGAACACTATTCAAATCGACCTGTCAATCTCTGAGAAAGGCTTAAAGTAAGATTTAAACTAAACTTTACAGAAATGCGTAGAGTAAAAATGAAACATCTGCATCTACTGTTTATAGTTGAATGTGTCAACAGATGTTTACCTTTTTCAGCTCCTACTGCAAGTCGACCACGATCAAGATTCACACGTTGTTTCTGCAGCTGCAGTAAGTAACCCCAACGTAAGCGGAGGAGATGGACACGTCTGCAGTGCTGCAAACCACAGAGCAGCCTGATATCATAGAGCTCTTGTCCTTCACAGTTGAATCTTTTTTAATCCTCTTCAGATAGCATAAAGAGGGTAATAACACAGTTGGATTTCTTTATAAGAATCACTGAAACTGATTTAACACTTTAAAATAGACATTTATGCTTTTTAAGCTGCTTCTTCTTTTTGTTTTTTATTTTAACCTGACTTGTTTTCCTTTGCAGACCTGCATAGCTCACATTTGACCTCAAGATGCATAAAAAAGCTGATATATTTTCAGGGGCAGGTCAAAACAATGACAATAAATGCTGATATTATTAGTTCCAAAGCGAAACCTATGTATCACAGCCTACTCATGGTAACCTCACTGTCTTTGAACAGCTGGTTTCTGGTCAGTATTAAAGTGAGACACTGCTTAAACTATTCTAACTGTATCTGATTAGCATTTGGCGGTGCATTTTTTAATGGTTAGAAAACAAAAACAAGGAACTAGAAGACACTAAAGTGCTCGGAAGGCAACCACCAAGACGAGAATTCTCCACTGCAACAAGCCCACACAGCCATTTGCTTCATGTAGAACTGTGGATCTGTGTCTTTAAAAAGTTGTAATATGTTTTCTTTCTTCCACAGAATGACTATGAATATTTCTTATCTCTCTCACACGGAGCAGCTGTCTCTTGACACCTTTGAGTATATTGACTGTGGCACCAACTCAACCATCCCACATCCTGTGAGATGATGAAATTTGAACTAAAACCACCAACGTTGGACCATGTCTTCATCCCCCTGATGTCTTTATGACAAACACAGTTTTAATGCATCGTCTATTATTTAGCAGAATTAAATCAATTACTACAATAAATGAAGAGCATTGATGTTTCAAATGTACAAAACTGTGCACATGCCTCTATCCACCCCTAATTTCTTTATGTTTTGCTACCAAGGATCCGGACGTGGTTGTAATCTTTTAAATTGTCTTGAGCAAGAGTTCTCCAGGCTTTCTGAAAATTTGTTCGTGTACCTGATCATTTTCAGAGTAATGTGATTTTTTTTTACAATTATTTGTTAAACCACTAAAAACTCACCTATTACTGATTCAAGCCTAAAAAAGGCTTCTCGCTCAGTTTATAAACTAGCAACTCGTCCCATTTATTTAGTTGTATCGATGCAAAATACCAAAGACAACAATGTTTGTCGGACATTGGATCATTTTTGTAGCACCAGTGTGATTCTAAATGAGCTTTTAGTTGAAGACTTTGCATATCTGTGTGATGTGCAGTGTGTAATTTAAAACTTTTGAGGAAATTGGACAAAAGAAGAAGTGACAGCCTGTAAAACTGTCAACAGAAGATCCATCTAGAGGTGTCTCCATGCAAGAGTAGCTGACTTTCTTAAAGGAAAACTGGACTGAAAATCAGTGGCAGCAGGTCTGATGGAGTGATGGGTCCCTCCTAGAGCCCAGACCTTCACATTGCTGAAGCAGTGTGGGATCATCTGGACAGAGAACAGAATAAAAAGCACCAAACATCCAAAGTCCTTTAAGACGCCTGGAGAACTGTTCCTGTAGACTACTTAGAAAGGAAAGCTTGTCTCAGATTCACACTGTGATGACGGATAAAGCTGCACAGACTGAATATTGACTCCACAGTTAAAGGTGTACAAACTCTGTTTTTGCCTTTCGTGTTGCACTTGTTTCCTGTTTGTTTTTGGTTTTTTTTTTTTTGGGGGGGGGGGGCACTGTATTATTAAATAAGGTGTCTGAAGACTTTTGCACAGTTCACCAAAGATGTTTTAGCTCTTGAAATTTAAGTGTTAAAATGAATTTTGGACTCTCATAATGTATATTTTTTGCTTTAAATTTAGCTTCTTTTTTTAATCTTTGTGTAAACGAGTTTACTTCAGATAATCCTGTTACTTGCACTTTATTAAAAAATATTACAGTTGAGACTATTTAAGCAGTTGCTGTTATTTACGGGAAACCTCCCATCCATTTTTCGTATTTCTCCATAAAGACATGGCATTTTTTTATTGTTTCCTGAAGTGAACAATGAGTCTGCTGTGTTTATGCAGATATGTGACAAAGCATCTGATAATGCACAAGTTTTAGTTTTATTTGTTGGGAGGTTGAGATAAAGATGTTGAACACATCAGTTGAATTCATACATTTTTATTTGGTTTGATTAATTTAAGACCGCAAGTTGAAAGTTTCCCAGATAAGTCATGATATTTATTTGGGACCATTTCATCCATGTCAATTAACTGTTAATATAGTAAAGAACCAACAAGAAAACTACAAGTATCCCTGCAAGTAAAACCTCGTACTGAGGCTGGGATATATTTGGCAAACATGGACGTTAATCTGATCAGGATTTTACTAATAATATTTCAATTATTATTTTATTAAGATATATTAATTGGATATTTGGTTTGTAAAAATCTAATAAATGCACAGAGATGCAAAGAGAAACTAAAATGTTTAAAAGTATATATCCTTTGACAGAGCAGATAATTGGGATATATTCAAGGATTGCTGGTCATCGAGAAGAGCTTTGATCCCCAGAGAAAAAAAGGCCCCTCGTCCCTGCAATCAGAATGGTAGCAAGCGTAAAGGAGAGTAAATATAATATTACCATTGTAATGGAGTATTGAAGTGGCAAAATATTTCAAATAAGTACACAGACATAAGACTTTTATGTAAGTTAAAGATTTAAATAAATAAAATCTTAGAGGAAAAAATACAGATTACAAATTATTCCTGTATGTGTTTCTATATATGTTAATCACCACAAGGTGGCGCCAATGTTACACTGGAAGCGTTTAATATTGGTAAAAGAATACAAATTATTGTGTAGGCCTGTGAAATGGCCACATATTTAAATTTTAATATTTTTTAAATGAATATTTTATTACTTCAATAATATTTTTAGAAGTTTTTTTAAGACATTAAAATAACTATCGCTTTTTTCCCCAATTATCATTTATTAATCTTCATAGAGACATAAAAGGGTGTTGAAGTAGGCAGAAAACATAAATAAAATTTAACCTAGTGATGAAAAGAGTTTGTGTTCCAGTAAAATCCAAGGAGAACAAATTTGTCTTCAGCTGTGTGTTTAAGTGTCAGAAGAAAGGGCATGTTTATTTAACCATTAACTGTTCTTCAGCTTTTCCTCACTAGTGCAAAGGCACATACTAAGTCACTAACCAGCCTCCACTGAGAAATAGCTAAAGTTAGTTATTGAGAGGTCTGGAGTAAAGAGACAGAAGTACAAATGTGGAATACTGATTGTGGGGCCAAAGGGATACCTAAGGGGCCATGGGTCACCCCAGAAAATGACTGCCCATGTCTGACTTCCACGTTGTGCCAAACAAATAGAAGATATAATGGAAATTATGTTTTGTGGACAGAAGGCTCTGCAACAAGGTAAGGGGGAGAGTGGGGAGAAGAGAGAAGGAAAGTGGAGACAAAAAAAGGAGACAAAGATTAAAAAGATAAACATCAAAGCTAAAAAATGTACAATTAAAAAGCATAAAACGTTGAATTGCATCTGTAAGAAAAGCGGATAATCATCAGGAGCACTTAAAAGAACACAAAACAAGAAAACCATGATCAACACCACCAGCAAGAAGTACATGAAAAGATAACTGCAGCTACTGGTGCAGCCAACAGTGTGTGTGATCATTTAAATGCAACCGCGCAACCTCCTTGATCCGAAGCAAAGACCCGAGACCCGAGACCCGGACAACCAGCAGAATTGAACCCAGGCAGCCCACCACAGGAAGACCATAAACCCTCATGCAACCATGGAGCATAGGCCCCAGGGATCCAGGGACAATAACTGGCTGGTCCCATTAGACACATAACCCAATCTTGTCTGGGTCCGTGTCCCTTTTTAAAAATTATTTAAAAGGCATTAAGACAAACAAAATAATTAAAAAAAACCTTCTGTATTGGATTGAAAGTTATTGTACATCTTGATGGAGCAATTAAATAATCTGCTAAGTAATAACAGTGCAGTAAGGTGTTACTATGTAGGCACCCCTTCCAGCAGTCGCTGCAGCTCGCAGCTTCCGCCTGCAGGGGGCGCAGAGTGGCCGTCCAGGTGACTGTGACGTCACGTAGGCTGAAGGTGGTGAATATGTGAGTGTGTGTGTGTGCTCGAGCTCTTCCAGAAATCCTCAATCCTCTGCTGACAGAGGAGATCCGGAGAGAAGCGGACCGCCGGGACAAACAGCATTCCTCGTCAACTATGGCTGTTTTTTACCGCCTGCGGATAATTTCACTTAACATCTAAAAGGTATGAACTCTTTTAAACGCAATGAGAAGACAGGATCCTCTTATTATTTTATGTTTTTTATTCCTGTTTATATATATATATATTTTATCTCACATAGATCAGTTCAAATCAGTATTTTCACACTGAGTCATTACAGGACATCGAAGTTATTTAATTCACCCACTATTAGCTGTTTACAATTTAAACGTTTAATAGAAAGTAAATAGAGAGATTTCACACAGGAGAGGAAAGCTGAGAGCGTTTAAATTCTGATTACACAGTAATATAAATTCATGGGAAAAGAAACATGACAGTGCGTTTTGCCTTTGCAATCAATAACTGATGGATTACCTTCTAATAACACACATTTAGTAACATTTTCAGGATTTTGTAGTGTTGTTTTCCTGCACAGATGTAATGGCTGTAGTCTGTCCTAAGACAGCTGTTTGATGGATATCAGGTTGTCAACAACAACCGGATTAGAGCTGCTGCTGCTGCATTGACAGTAAGCAGAGGAAAGCGGTAGAAACATACTGCTTGTGCTGCACTGAAATCAATTGCCCTCAAGAAAAGCCTCACAGGTTTAAACCGTTTTAAGAGGATTAGACTAAGCAAATAACTAACAGAACCTCAGACACCACATTTAAGTGTTGTTTGGCCCTATAATGTGCCTCAAGATGGTTATTTTTTATGTAGCTTAATCTAAACAGAGTTAGAAGTGACTCCAGTGTGGATTAAGCAAATTGTGAGGTGCTTGTTTTGCAGTAAAATGAGAAACTCAACAGGAAATTCCACATTGATGAGTGCAGCTGCATCAGATACTTTGATGTGTGCTTCCTCGGTATCTGCTGTCATTGTGTGCTCTGCATTCCTCAGTTAATGGTCTTGAGAACCCGTTATCATCTTATTGAATGTTAACCCAGTCTCTCCTTGTGTTTTGATAAGGTCTCGTGCATCTTCTGATCCTGTTTGCCTGTGAGGACAGGGAGCAAATGCCAATCTGAGAGGATTAAGCCAGGAATCTGTCACCTCACCTGAGTAGGTGTGAATTGCTGGAACCATGGGGAACCAGCTGACTGATATCGCTCCCAACACGTCCTTCCTGCCAAGCTTCCAGAGCCTGCACGTGGTGGTGATCGGACTCGATTCAGCCGGCAAGACTTCTCTGCTCTACCGGCTCAAACTGAAGGAATTTGTGAAAACAATTCCCACTAAGGGGTTCAACATGGAGAAGATTAAGGTGGCAGTGGGAGCATCCCGGGCCATAAACTTCCAGGTGTGGGATGTGGGTGGACAGGAGAAGCTGCGGCCACTTTGGAAATCATACACCCGGCGAACAGACGGGATTGTGTTTGTGGTGGACTCCACCGAGCTGGAGCGGATGGAGGAAGCCAAAGTGGAGCTTCATAAGATCACCCGCACCTCTGAGAACCAGGGCGTCCCTGTGCTGATCCTGGCCAACAAACAGGACATGGACTCGGCCTTGTCCATCAGCGAAGTGGAGAAGCTGCTCTCCGTCCACGAACTGAGCATGTACACTTTGTATCACGTGCAGAGCTGCAGCGCCGTGGACGGACAGGGCCTGCAGCCGGGTCTAGAGAAACTGTACGAGATGATCCTGAAGAGGAAGAAGATGGTAAAGCACAACCGGAACAGAAAGAGATGAACTCTGGCTCACACTGTGGGTGTAACTTAAGATTTATCCAGTGTTGGGACACTTTCGAGCTCAATGGGAGAGCGATTGGTGCCAACTAAGAACAATTACACATGGCCTTCGGGTCAGCAGGAAGGATTTGCTCATAATACTGATGCAGTATTGACGTGTATGTTGTGCAGTTGTGCAGCTGCCATTTGAAAGCTAAAGTTATAGATTTATAGGATGCAGTTAGTCTTCACTAAGTGCTTTCCCATATTTTTAGTTTAAGAAGACAACTGGAGCTAAAATACAAACACATGCATATCCAGTGCAAAGTTTTTGGAGACAAAACATGAAAAATATCCGTAAAGTCCTTCACTGGCGTGCACAGATTCTGCCCCACTAAATGGCTGTTTTTGTTCCACACTGTTTCCCCAAAATATTTATTCAGTGCTCAAGTGTTTGTGCTGAAGGAGAGTTTTTTTCTGATATCTTATTTCTGTAAGTGATATGAAACTGTATCTAGCGGTGATGGAGCACCAATGATATTTAGTTTCATTGCCATGGAAAAACAATTTAAAGTGCATTCCTGTCATAGCCACAGATGTTAAGCTTCAGTTGGTAAATAATTAGTGTTTATACTAATTGTAAAATTTTGTAAATCTGGAAAATGAATAAATCTGAGCACTGTGCAGAAAATTCGTTGCTATCTTTGTATGTTTTAGGCAATGTTACTAAATGATTAAAGACCTGTGTGGCTTTTATGCTTAAAGCCAAGACATTTAGCAACTTCTTAACATTTGAACATGTGTATAGACTGAGTGGCTTGTTGTGGAAAAACCCTCGCAGACATGCAGTTGCTCAGCTCTTTATTGTTACCAGGTTAATCTTCTGGCTCTCTGACCTGTGACTCTGCTATTTCGGTTTGCCATTACCACTCTGGTTAGGCCTGCTGAGCACCAAGCAGCAGAACATGGAGAAGCTAATGAATGAAGTTATTTCCTTCGGGAGTTAACAGAGACCAGTGTAGATCTAAAAGAGAAGGGCTATTGGACTGAAAATAACCACATACTTGTATAGAGACGACGTCTTGCCAATTTAAAAAGGGATCATGTTTAAAAATGACAAATAATGTAGGTATATTGGACACAAAAGTACACAGGGTCTGAGGGCGACCATTTAAATGTCAAATCCTTGAATTATGGCTCTTCTTACTATTCATGGCCATCAGAGAGGAGGGTGTCCCTCCCTTCCCCCCACCTAAGACTGAACAATCCGTTTAGTTTGAGTCCCACCTCCTGTTGTCTACCAACTGCTGACAGTGTAATTGCATCAATTAGTGGTTAGGTGGTTCAGAGATCCTGTTGTTGCCGTCACGATCATGTAGGGCTGAACCACCTTCAGAACTTGGTTGCTTCACAACAGATACCCAGTTTCTAAACCCCCAGGAAAAAAAAGTAAGTTTTCCCAAATAGAGATCAGCTTGAGTTCTTTGTTTGGCTCCTGAAGATGTTTCTGCCCCAGTTCTGATTGACTAGAGGCTTAAAATGACTGCAAATCAGTCATAACTTTGAAGATGAGACACAAAACTTATGTCTTGAGAACATATTGGTAAAGCAAAACGTAGCGCTCCGTGTTTTCACTGCTAACGTAACATAAACAATACTAAGAGTCACAAAATGGTTCAATTTTGCCACATTATAGGATTTATTATTTTGCATCAGCGATCATAGAAGGGGAGAACTGAATCTAAAAAATGCAGTGACATATGTCTGGTTGCGCTGCTGGTGGGGGATTTAGGGCTTTGAACTTCTAGTGGAGCCATTAGCAACCTTGTTGATCCCAACAGATCATAATGTGGGTTGTTGGCACAAATGGGTTGTTCAGCTAATCACTCTGATGTTGGGGCTGCATGAATTAAAGTGTGAACGGTGATGAAACCGGCTGAGTGAAGGCAGGACTCCTGGCAGATGGGTGTGGCCTTAATCCACTACCTCTGTTAAATGATGGTCGTTTGATTTAAGTATCCAGCTCTTAGTCATCGCTCATTTCTTTGTGTTTCAAGGAAAACTGGAAAAGTTGCAGGGATTTGTTGAAACGTGTGCAAACATAAATGTAAATGCAGTTTAACTTGGATCTGAACTATTCTAAAGAGCCTGAAAGTCAACATTTAGCTTTATTCTTCATCAAAGCCTGAACCCTCTTAGACAAGCTTTATGCAATTTCTCCAAGTGTCTTTCAGGAATAGTTCTCCAGCCTTCTTGAAGAACATTATAAAGCTTGCTTTTGGTAACTGGCGGCCTTTTGTTTTATTTTTTGTCCAGATGATGAGGTCTGCAATCTGGGGAGGATCCATTAAGTCACCAGACCTGTTGTCCCTGATCTTCAGCCCAGTTCCTGAGGTCTTGTACGTTCCTCAGCTTTTTCTTCATTTAGAATGGCTTCAAGACTCTGGCTCATCCTTTGAGCTTTGTGCCTTTTTATGCTCAAACAAGTCACAGATCTGGTACAAGGTCTGGACTGAAAATAATTGGAAAAGAAATGTCCAAAGAAAAATGTTGAAAAACCTTCAGCAAACAGAGAGAACTGTTGTTCAAGACCGCTTTAAGCTTTTACACGATGTATGGCTCCTTGGAAGTAAAAAATATAAAGACAAAAGGGGTGGATCAAGACTTTTGCACAGTACAGGACTGGTTTGGGTTGAGACCACAGTTATGATCCTAGATTACCACAGAGAGGTACAAAGAGTATCTTTAAAGGACAAAGCATGACCTTCCAGTTTCCTGCTGATACAGTGATATAAAGCGCACTCTGATGCATCCGAGAGAAAAACAAAGAGGAAAAAAGTGACCTTTCCTTTCAGTTTGCTTCTACTGTTCAGTCTTTGTGTGTCCTGTAAACTAATGGGTTTTAAAACACTCAATATTTTTATGTGTTCTGATGCAGAAGCTATTACAGCTATATGTGACAGTTGTGTCATAGATTTCAGTAATCTGCTTCTTAACACTTAACACTTTTCCATAAATCTCATATGCTGCAACTCATAAAGGACATTATGCAAAAAATCCAAAGTTGCAGGTGTGTGCGTTCCTGCTTTGTTTCTACCTGATGAGGTAACTACTTGTTAGCTGCTCACATGCCTCCTGCCAGGCGTCCTTAAACACTAAATGTCAAACTACAGTTGCATGCGCATAGTGTGAATGCAAATATAACACTTTAAGAGACCTATACAGCACACATGCACAAACTGACTCCTGTGACCTCACTGTCCCTATTATTCACAACAGTGAGCTCATTAGAAGTTTCAAGGGTGTCTTTTGCAGAATCATCTTGACACAGCAGCTGGTCCCTGAATAAATTTGCATCATGATGCAGGGTTTTCAACAGCTGAGACACATTGTGGACATTTGGAGGTATCAGTCAGCCAATGCAAAACACCTCAAATACTCTGCAACTGAGATTCTTTGTCCAGAACAAAAGGTGTGAAAGACACCAAGGAGAGGGGTTGCTATGCCCTGCAGCATACTGCACACCTGAGCTCATCCAGGGGGTGAAAAACCTGAAGAAGCTGCATGGCAGTATCTGCTTTGTACTGTTTTGCATGTTTCAGTCACACGCTGTGCAGTCTTTCTGTTGTTTCCCAGGGTGAAGAGGTGGCTGACAAGAAATACCCAAGAGAGCAAAGCCTTGGGGACTATGTGTCAGGGATTAGACCAAGGATATCTCTGGATGACAGGTGTAACCATGGTAAAGGGTTGCAAAAATCAGAAAAATGCACCCTAGTGGGCTTTAAAAACAAACTACGATAATTGCATGTCTTGAAAACCTTACGTTGAAATGAGGACTTGGAAGTAATGCTTTTTAAATGAAAAACCCAACAACACATCTAGTGCTGAAAATTTGATTCTTTATTCTTTTATTTATTTAATTTTCATTTTTATCTGAAACACTTGTTGATGCAATACATTTGTCTTTGTTTACTAAAAAAGTGTAGGAGGATGATTTCTCTACATAAGAGATTACATAATATTAATACATAAAACATAATAGAATATAATAATCTCTTCTGAGAATTTTTAGAAGTCTGCAAATAGGACAAAGGTAAAAAAAAAAGGCTACATATCTGTAATCTTCAGGCCCCTTTAAAAAGTATAATAACATTTTTGTACATTTGCCACTGTTTTTACTGTGGAATTCAACCTATTGTTGAAATAATATGACATGGACCCACCGGGCTAAACAGGAGTTGTTGTTGAAAGTGGTTTATCCTCCCTACCCCCATATGAAATCTTGGGGTAACACAAGTCAATGTGTAAATGGTGGTGAAACCCTCCAGGGAGATGGTTTCAGGACTCCTTAAGTGCCTGATATCTGGAAACCTTTGCCACAACCTCTGTTAAGTGACTGTCACTCCAAAACATTCATTAGTTCGACTGCATTTGATGGAGATTATTACTAATTAGAAATTTTGTAGAATATATTATTCCACGTAACATAATCTACTAATTTCTGCTTACAACAATTTTAGATACAAACACATCAACAAATCAGTCAGACTGTGAGTTCTGCTTTCACAACGCAGTTCAAAAACCAAAATCAATCCCAGATAGCAGACTGGGTAATCAAGGTTAGTTTTGGAACTTGTGGCTCTGTTATGTTATGCAGGCAGAAATAGCTCAAAAGTCATGAGATAAGACCAAATTAAGTTATTATTGCTATTGTTTAAATCAGATGTGGCCAAAATGTCACAGTAGCTTTGACATGATTTAGAGGCAACTACAGCAAGGGACCAAAAACCAAAAGAAAATACAGATAATGTTGATGGGTAACCGGCATATTTGTGAACACACAGCTGAAGAAAAACTTCGGAATAACAGGCTATCATTCTTAAGATCTCTTTTCAAGGGAAGACCTTTCAGTAAAATATTGCCTAAGCAACTGTGTACATCACAAGTCCATTAAAAAAATTGTATTTGTACATATAAGTTGAATTATGAAATAGAAAATAAAGGAAGACCACAAATATTATAAAACAATTGTACACATGTTTTAGTCACAATTTGGAAAGAAATTGATTTTCTGGCATCAAATTCAGCAAATATGACAGTGATTCAGTGAAAAGAGCCAGATGAGAGTGATTAACACATGTGTGGTGTGTTTCTAATTAGTCTCCATGTCTTTAAATGCAGCAGCGTGCGCAACCCTCAGATGACACTGCAGAATAAGGATCCTGGTGGTTAGCTGTGGATCTATAAACCCCCACTTTGTTCTTGTGAAAATGGAAAAGGAAGCAAAGCATAAAGTCTTGCAAAACTGCCTATTCTCTGTGTAATGAAGAAAAAGTAGCATATTTGCCACAACTGCTTTTGAGCTACAGCACAGAATATGCTAATCATGCTAACAAGCTGTTTAGTGGCTACAAAAACAGCCTAGCAAATGGTGGATAAATTAAGGAAATATTCTTCCATGAAATTTTATGCTTAAGAAAACTTTTAGTTTTGTGGGGTAAAGAGTTCAAGATGTAGCTAAAACAGCTAAACAACAGCGAAGGGAGCTAAACAAAACAACTGTTACAGTTAAACAGTGTTAGCATGCTAACATGTTCATGAAGATGTTGACAAAGAGCATTGTTAAGCAGCTGTAGTGTTGGCTTCATGCATCCAAAGTAGTTTGATAGAAAATTATTTCATGGTGTTTCATCTCAGAATAAAGCTAAATTTGAAATATTTCATGACATTTGAGGATGGGTGAAATTATCACTTAAGTTTTAGAACAATCGATTTCTGCTTTATTCACTACTGGAAAGAAAATCAAAAGGCCAAAGTGACCATGATTTATCTGACGTAAAACAAGAATATCCCATGTTTTTTAACATTAAGGGTAGATGTTGCGATATTTTACTGGATTTCCTGGATTTATGATGAAACATAACACTGAGTTGGGCACAAATCCCACCTCTTAACATGTCCATCCAGGCTTTAGACTTAATTTTCTGTCACCATGGTGACCCAAAGTCAGGAGTTACTAAAGAGGGACCTGAGAGAGCAGCAGTGGAGGTCAAATTGCTTCTTGTTGCTGGTTGTCCAATCCTGCTGAGGTTACTGGGGGAGGGCAGAGAGATGAGAAAAGAAGCACAGATCAATACTGAAATATTGAGATCACCCAGTTGTTCAGCCAATCTCACAGTTTTTTTCTTTTCCTTTTTTACTGTTTCAAGGCTTTTACATGTGTCTGCTTTATCTACTTCAGTTTTGTTGATATTTCCTGTTTAGCTTCCTCTCTCAATGTCCTTTGTTCTGCATTTAGTTGTGCTGATGCAATTTCCAATGAAATATCTCAAATTTAACACCAGCAGAGCCTTTCTAGGACACAGACCTGGATGACTTTGCTGTGCATGTAAAGGGACATTGGTGCAGAGGCCATGTGTCGGGGACATGGTGCAAAGTGAAGGCTTTTGGGAAGTTCAAAAGAGCCTGTGTTCACGGGAGGGCTAGATTAGTTGCTTTAGCTTTTATTGAAAGGTCATAAAGCTGCCACATGGCCTTCTTTTAGAGTCGGGACTGAGGATTGAATAGATTGCAAAGGAAGCTGAGGCTTCAATTCTTTTACGCTCGGGGCTATAAATGAAGAAAGATAGCATCAAGGCTGTATTTCTTGGTTGTGAAAAACACAATGTCACAGTGGGAGGAGCTTAAACGTTTGTGTCAAATTACCTTAATCTATGAGATTAATCTATTAAAAAACATATGGATCCAATTATTTCCTCCTTTCCCCTTTCATTAGCTAAAAGACAACCCTTTTCAATGTACTGGTAGTAAGCAATACCAGTATCTCTGCTACAATGTAATATCAGGGAGCATTTATTTTAATTCATATAAAATTCTTTCCTAGCCGACTCAGAGGAAAAAATGATTTATTATTCAGAAGCCACAAAGAAACAGAGGGTCATATATTCACTATGATTTAAATCATATGGACAAACTTTTTCGTTTCTTGAGATATGACTATACTGATGATTCAATGCATCCACAAAGCATCAAGATTCAATTGTTTCTTTTTAGAGTACCTATTTATTGTGTTCTCCTGATGCACAGGGCTCATGCAATGTTTCTATGTCATTTTAAATCATGTTGTATGCTGGATATTCAAACAGGCTTCTCAATAATTAGTAAAATACACAGATGCGCCTTCTTTGTATGTGTATGTA
>JBAMHW010000024.1:5391860-5403422 GCA_037177495.1 Rhadinocentrus ornatus | reverse complement strand
CATAAAAAATAACTCTAACTCTTTTTATTTGGGGAGTAAATAGACAATTTCCTTTTCAAAATGTAATGTTTTTAACACTTTGAGCACCGTATGCTGAGTGTTATCCAGTTCTATCTGTTTAAGAAAAGGCAGACATCTTTTTGGGTAGATATGGGCCCAAACAATGAATGGATTACCAGCACCACAGGCCAGAGAGAAAATATAAAGGTATATAATTAAAATATGGGTGATGTTTGCCTTTAATTTTTAATATAACGGCTAAAATGTTTTATTTTTAAATGGTTTGTGGCTTAATTTGTTTTTTATCAACTGAAACTACATCCGAGGCCAATATTTGTATGAACAAAAGGCCAAAACGGAAAGAAAAAGAAACTTAACCAGTGTGGTGTGAACTATGCTCATTAATTAGACGGTTTATCCTTCTCAGCTGCTTATGAACATAAAAGATACCCTGCATAGCAGTATCATGGGATGCTAAAAGCTGATTTCAAACTAGAGGCCTTCATTGTGGACTGCATCAGCAGGGAAAGATGCCACCTGCTTACTACAGAACGTTCTCGTCATCACGCCAGAGAGTTGTCCACTGCCATTTCCCTGACTCAGCCAGTATCAAATCCCCACTGTTTCATCAACACAGTCTGTCAGAGGCCCCCCTGCTAAATGTGTGTGTGTCAAACACAAACACATACAGGCTTTTTTTTTGTCTGTATACACCACAGCATTGCAATATATGTCAATACCCTATCAGATATATAGAATGCAATCATATTTATTATGACTAACCAGGCAGTACTTGTTACATATAACAACTCCAGCTCAATAGTACAATTTTACAGATAGTATATTTAATACTGGACATAAATACTGTAAACTAAACCTAGTGCAATGAAGGACAGAGTGTTTCTGAAATGTGGAGCACATGACTCCTCGAGAACAAAAGAGATGAAGACTGTGTCAGAACAGAATTAGAATTAAAAAAAATGTAGGAATGTTGATGTGAATGTGGTTGCATTAAAACTAGGTTGTCTCACCTCATTAATAGCACTATTTATTCCTCCTTTGATATATCTGTATTCATTGGAATATATATGTATGTATACTGTATATACATATTTACGTGTTGACATATATGAATGTACGAGCAATGTGTCTATAACGTGTAGGTATCGTCAATATGTCCCTGAATATCATGTTATATTTATGCAAAGTTTCTCCATTCTTTGTGTTCATGGTGAACCACATGCACAATCTTATTCAGATACGATGTGTATGTAAAATGTTTTGTGTAATTGTGATATTATTTATTACAATTGTGCAAAAATAGCTTATGAAAGTAGGATTTTTCCACCTGAGACATGTATTTCTTACGTTTTCTAGAGTTTTGCGCAGGTTTAAGTTTCTGTCATGATTAATTTTTGTGCTGAAGCAAGATGCAGGTGGCAGCATAAGATGTATATGGATTATCCTGCAGAAAACTTTACCGCATCCATACCATCACATCCAAGCATGCACTCATTCTATCTCTGAAGATTATTTTAACACGTCCAGCACATCTTAGATGTTTTCTCTTAGGATCAAAATTGGGTTTGTTTGGATGTGAACGAGGGGATCCTGCAGCTTCACTAAACACTTCAACATCAACTCAAATGTTCTGAGCTGCTGTGGCCTCTGACTTATGATTGTCCAGGAGGAAATATTCTCCCGGGGAGTTTAAACTCAGTTCAGATTCTGCTGAGTGAGAACACGAGCACGGTCGTAATGCACCTCAGTCGTAGTTCATGCACGGCTTGTTCCAGTCAACTTTGACCCCCCATCATTTGCTCATGTGAAAATGTCTGAGTTGATCTTTAAAGCAGCATTTTTGATTTCAGCCAAACACTTCCTCCTCTCTTGGAAGATAAATCAGGTGCTGGAGGTCAAATTTTGGACCATTTTCAAGTATATTTTAATGCATGCGTCATACTTTGCTTTCCCATTGCCTCATCATAAACCCCGCTCCACACAAGGACAGAGAACTACGTGACTCCCACAGCTACATAATAAAGCAAAATTGTCTGCCAAGTCACCTACTCTGCACCTAAGCATTTTAAAACATTTCAAAGTGTCTTTATCATTTAAATGGTTTGGGGTTTTACTTATCTAAGTTGCATCTGATCCTCTCTCTAAAAACACAAAATGCACCAATTTGGTGTTTCCTGTGAAATTTTCCACACAGTATTTGTTTCTGTATGAGGGTATGTTTATAAAAAACATCCTGCACTGCCTTCAGCGCAGTAGCCAAACCAGCCATGTAGATGTTTTCTGCCAGTTAAAGCTGCCACAGTCCATCCTGGCTCCACTGCCCATCGTTATCATTAAGTAGCAGATAAACACTGCCACCTGCTGTTCAACTCACATGTTGCACACTTTTCTTTTTATTTCAGTTATTTTTTGTGATTTTAAGTCAAGGCTACGTATGTAGTTGTTTTTTGCTGCTTTTTCTCCCCTATGTGTGAAATCTTGTAATGTCAGTATTTAGGAATTGTTTTTGTGGCTTATACAGTACATTATTATTGAGAATGTGAAATGCCATTAATGTATCTTGTTGTATGCTGAGTATGTAACACTAAAGGCAGTTGTGAATTGCTGCATTTTACCGTCATAATGGGCCTATTAGAGAGTGTGAGCAAAATGTTTGTTTTTCTTCTTTTTGAATTGATGTTGGTTGATTTGATTTTGTCCTGTTACAAGGACCAAACGTTGACTAGTGGGTTGATTATTTTGTGCTGCTGAAGAAGTTTTTTCTTTTACTTTTTTTTGTACAGTACGAAATGTTTATGAAAAATGTGCTTGTGACTTACTTCCGCAACCATTCAGTTAATTACGCTCTGCTATTACCCATGTTGCTCTTGGATGAGCCGCCTCCATGTTTAATGGTAGTCAGAACCGGGCCAAACTGTAATTGTTTCTCGCTCACGGTGCAGGTCCTTATATCAATCAGAGCCAGGTAGTTGTGTTTATTTTTGCAAAAAAATAAGTTAAATTGACTTCTAAATAATTTCCTGTGATTTTCGCTCAAATTTGTAGTCCCGTGTGGCCTGATTCGGCCATCTGTTGCCCAGAAGCTGAGGTGTTTTAACCCTTTTGTGACTGTCAGTTGATGACGTTACATCATGGAAACTCTTGCGACTGTACTCCTATCCTGAACTTCATCCCTCTGGTGCTCCTGAGGGCTTTTAAACACACACTGGAAATTACTTACAAATACAGATTGGCCCAGGTGAGGTGCTGACTCCACAGCTGTTGTCATCTTCTGGCCTGCATTCTGATAAATGGTTTAAAGAGACGTTTTAGCACAAATGAGCCCACTGCCTGACTCCTCTGGAGTCCACTACACCGTTGACATCTCACCGTTTCTGCTCTTGTAAAAGATGTCGCAGAGGTCTTTGTTGTGATGCTGGATTGGCTGAAAATGGGTCACTTACATGTCTGTGTCGTCGCTGACATCTCAACGCAAGCATCAGAATAGTTACGACACAGCACTCGCCACCCAAAGCCTTACAGTAACAATGGATTCTTTGGATATAGTTTAAGAGTTTGTGTCTCCCTTCGGACGGTTGGAAGGGGCCGATCCCTTACAGAGCGAGTCATCATTGAAGTGCACTTGATTTTGAATTGCAATGTTATTTTTCTTACCTCTGAGAAGTCCCTTCTTTCTTATGTTTAAGAAATAAATGGCTGAGATACTATTTTGGAGTAATGAGTGGTTTATGAGTTTGATTCTGTTGCTGCACTGAAATGAAAATACATTCATAAAGAAACATCCAACTGTAGTTAAAGGTGACCAAGGTAAACCACTAAACATGAATGTTATGAGAGTTTTAAAATATTAGCTTTAATATTTAAAGAAGGCAAATTAAAGTAATTGTAAAGGAGCTGATATATTCTTTAATATCAACTTTAATGCACCATGATGAGGTTGCACAACTGGGAATTTTATAGTGACTCGGCTCCATTAAAAGATCCTGAAATGCCTCCTGAAGCCAACACAATCTGCCAACACGTTTGGATATAAATCCTGTTATTTAGTTGGTGATTGCATCTAATAAATGTAAACAAACAAACAAAAAACAAACATGGATGAGCTAATAAAGAGTAAATGTGCAAATTTACTTTATTGTATATTGACGACTTACAATAAAGAGTCAAGAAACTGAGATAGTATTAACTAAAAAAGAGCCCCGACCCCAGATGGCTGGACCAAAGTTGATCCCACAACTGTTGGGATGAGGTCTGGAAGTACTATATGTGATCATGCCAGCTCTGTGGAGCAGAGTATTTTCATTCTGAACGACGGAGTTACGTGCCACATTCTGGAAATATGGGACTGCCACTGGCTCCAGAATCTCGTTTCAATATGTCTGACTATCAATCAGGTGCCATTTATCCAGTTATGTGTCTGTGACTTACACACACCTGGCAGCACTTGAATCTCAAAACAACAATGAATACCATCAGGATTGCAGCAGATTTTGGAATATTTTTAGGGGCGATATCCACACATTTCGCTGTGTTACTCATTCCACAGAAGCAGAATTTTTACAGGTTTTGCCTTGTAAAGATGACTAATCAGGCTTTCCAGTCCCCTTACCTTGTCTTCCAAGTATATAATAATCTTTAAAACCTATATTTGAATAGTAATAGTTAAAAAAAAAACAAAAAAAAACAGGAGGAGGGGGATGACTTGTAGCTTAAGGTGCTGGATGGTACCTTTTAAAGATCTCGAGGGGAATCCAACAATTGGATTTTTATTAATGTCATCAATATGGATGATAAATTTAACTACTGGTCAAAACTCTACATAGTTTCCTTGCTTAAATTTGTTCTTGGGTTTGGTGCACTTCTATCTTGACATGCAATGTGTTGCTTACATTAATAAATTGGCTTAAAATCTGATTATGTACGCAGACATAAAGCAGAGGACTCGGATTCTGGATAACTCCCCGCAATGCACAGTTTCGCCACAAGGTGGAGGCAAATCTCAGGTCAAACTCTGGAAAACAGCAGAGGATTAATGACAAAAATAGAGCAATAGTAAAGCAAGGAGGGAAAGTCAGAGGGGAGATTACATCAAGAGTGGAAATGAGATGACACAGAGAGAATGAGCATGCCTTCCAAGTCTGGCTCTCCAAGTGTTGATGCAAATGCTATTTTATGTCTCACAAGCCTTGACCGGCACAGCTGGGGTGGACCAGCAACGCATCATGACATCCATCAGAGCTGCTGAGAAGGCTCAAACCGATTGGAGTTACTCTCTCTACCTTTTACACCCATCCTTTTCCTCCACGCTCCCTTGCACTGCAATTACTGCAGACCAGCTGTGTGGTCCCTTGGGACCCCCCCAAAAAACAGGGGCCTCCGGCTGAATTCAAACTAATGCTGCATGTTAAGAATTTCAACCCAAAAACTACGGCTCCGTCACTGCTGAAGCACAGAAAAGGTGAACAGCTAAGATTTGCAGACATCCAGAGGTCTCCGATTGAGAAATACGCCAGGTCCAGCGCTCACCAGGGAGAGCTGAGGGTCAGGAAGTCGCTCAAGTAAAAAATAACGAGGAATTATGTGTTGCAGCAGGTTATAGATCCCTCTCTGCAGCTTATTTAAAGAAACCCAGGATGCTTGTTTCTGAAATCTCATCAATACCGGCGCTGGGCTTTGCCTGATGAGGTGCTATTTATTTCCACTACGTGCAGCGTGGAAATGTTTACAGCTAAAGCCGGAATCAAAGTCGACGAGTTCCTGTGCTCTGATGACGCCGCAGTTGTGCGCACCGGTGACACTTTTAGCTCTGCAGAAGGATGTGTTTACATTCGAGATGGAGTTGATTTCCACTTTTCAAATAGAAGTGAATTAGAAGTGAACTGTTGGGCTTTAGCTGGAAAGTTAACATTTTGTTTTAATGAGTCTTTATACCTGATTGTTTTTATCTTATGTTTAATTTATATGGGTGAAATCTCATGTTTCATAGCTGTTTTGTGGGAAGTGAATCACTGGTGAGAAACAGGATATCCAGTGTTTAGCAGATATTTTTGGCCTTGACTTTTTCTTTTGTTGTCTTTGAAAAGTTTATTGCTTATTGACTCATTTATCCTGATTCTCTCAATTTTTATAGAGTCTACTGAGTCAGTTTGGAAGTTTCCAAAGTCACTTTTTTTCCACTCCTTGCCCATATGTTTAGATTCATCAGCCTACTTAAATTTCTTCCTCACATTATCCACTCAGCTTAAATCTACTCATTTCTAATGGCTTTATCAAATAGAAAGCACATGACACTTGCTTTAAATCCTAATATCCTACATTCACTTTAAGAAAATGGAGTGGGTGTGAAGGGAGAAATACACATCTGGAGCACAGCACTAATTATTAGAAAGTATCAGGAACAAGGGAGAATTGAAGAAAGAGAGAAGGAGCTGAGGAATCCTCAGATCCTCTTCCAAGTGCCTGTGCCTGTGGTGCTCTCGCTTGTTTCATCTCCGTCTCGCAAGTGCCATTTCAGTGCACTTGCTGTGCTGAGTGTTGACCCTGCGGGTCCAGTGTTTACACATCAAACCCACACACCAATATGAAGTTTAAAGCATCTTGTCATCCCAAAGAAAACAGGCTTTCTGAGCTACTTTTCAGACAGATTTTTGAAACTGTGACAAGTATCCTGTATACTTTAAAACTTCTTCATTTGTGGTGGAAAATTAAAAATAAGTTATAGAAATTTGGCAATAATGAGGCTGTAACAACATCCTAAGCAACAATAAACAAAAACATCCTCACTGAGAACGCTTGGTCGCACGCGTGGAGTGCTATTTAAATTGCTGTAACAAGCAGCTGAAAACCAAGGCCTTGTTTTTTAGCTTCAAGACAGATTTTTGATGCCACACAAACTGCAAAAACCATGGAAAAATTCACCAGAAGAAATGCACAACACTGGTTTCTCCTCTGCGCCTGCATCCTTATGACTGGGCCTGACCTGTTACAGGAATTGCATTTGAGTGATAGATTTTAATCAGCTCCAGATGGGCTGTACCACTCAATTAGCATCACCTGCTAAAAGTTAACTGCCTCATATTCCTTAAACAGTAACTCCTCAAGATCTACTCTTAAGGAATTTGGTATTTTGTTTCTTTAAGGCATGGTTCAGGCTTTTAATAAGCCCATTTGAGTCACTGTGACTGCTTTCAGTATAACCAGAAAGCATGCGATGCTGCTTTTTATATTTAAGAGGAAGAGAGGTTATTTCCTGTTCATGAGAAATCATAAAAGCATTTTTAATGGCTGACTTAAATTAAAATAAATAAATAAAAATCTTGCAAAACACACCTAATATTTTGGCACAATGTGACAGCTCTCTCCTGTTTGGAAGGGATCCGCCCTGTTTATGTAAAATCTGTCTTGGAAGCAAATCCGATGAAAATTGTTGTATTTGTACCAAGATCGTATCTCCAGCGAATGCAAGACATTTCAGTCACGAATGTGCTGTCATACATTGTGAAGGAAATCTGCATAAAACACAAAAAGCTGGACTTTGTCAGGAAGCTGCGGGGTGGGTGGGCTTAGAGCTGACAGGGAGCAGCGGCACTTTTTACATGACCAGATGAAGCACGACCTCTTCTAAAACCTCTGCTTATAATTTGCATTTTACTGCATTAAATACAAAACTTGTGGCTTGTTCTCGCATGCTTGTTATCTTGTTTAATAACTCTTGTAAAGTCAAAAGAAAAAAAGTAAAGTTGTGGGCCTCCATGCCCTACATATGTTTATGCTGGTGTAAATTATCGCCAGCGTGGAAACTCAGCCTGTTTGAAGTTTCATGCATAATTAGCACACATTACAAAGTATTCTGGGAAATTTTGACGTTCAGGAGGAATGTGCAGCACTAAAATTCTCATTCACCACCTACACCATGTTCACTCTCATATTTTTATAAGCTTTGTAAGATGGTTTCCTCCTTTCTTGTGAAAACAGATGTCAGTCATTGCTTGGCACCTTATGAAGCAACACTGATAAACCTCTGCAAAAACAATCATGTGCACATGAATGATGACTGATTTGGAATAAATTGAAGTTCAGTTCATGCAACTTTTAGAGCCATTTTGGCAAATGCAAGTATTTGGTTTGGTGCTGAAAGTCTGCTAAAAACATTGATACCATGATGATGTAGTTAAACCAAACATCTTTTTGTCATCAGTAGTAATTTCTTGACATTAGCTTTAAATCTGTATGCTTGCATGAGGAATCTGTTAGCTGCAGACTGACTAAATAAGTTCCCTAAAATCAGTCGGATCCTCCTCCAGACCGACTTGCTTAACCTTCCTCTCCTCATGAAGGTGATGGAGATGATGAGAAGCAGCCATCCATCTTCTCTTGATACCACAGTGGCCTCAGATCCCTGCCCACTCACCATGAATATCTAGGCTGCTATGGTGGGTTCTATCCTGTCTCTTTCCTTCATGCAAATCACCAATCTATTCACCCATTTGTTCTTCCTCTCCTATAAGGCACATTTATGCTTGCGCGGCGTCTGTGAGCGAAGGCGGTGTTTGGTGTCATGTTGCAGTTTCTCCTCCTAACCTGAAGGTGGCAGCAGTGGTGGTATCGGCCGGTTAACTCACCAGGTCGGAGTGATTTTGATGATTAACTTCAGTTCGGTAGGTATTTTCTGTTTTAAAACAACAATGGCATCCAGTAAGGTTCAGTGTCTTTATTAGTTTGTGGAAAAAAACGAATAAATAATTTGATCAGCCTCTCATCAACTTGATCCACTGGCTATTGTTTTAGAAACGGTGGTTACCACACACATTCAGCCACAAGATCCAGATACCCGGCAACACGTGATCCCAAACTGACCAATCACAAGGGGAAACTTCCGCATAAACTGTCTGCGTAGCAGGGGTGCACGTCAGGTCTGGATGAGGTGCGTGTCGAGCCTCCGTGGAGCTACGCAGAGCCTACGGCGGTGACGCGGACGCAGACGACGCGCAAGCATAAATCCGCCTTTACTTGTCCATCCTTCCCTCTATTTATTCATTCATACATTTATCCTTCCTCCTTTCCTTTCCTCTTCCATCCTTCTGTAACTAATGCCCTTTTACAAGAAAGGACATAGTAGGCTGTTTCTCCTAAGGATCCGGCAGGTCTTAGATGTCTCCCTGCTGCAACACACCTGATTCAAATTAAACAGATCTCTGACAAGCTCTGCACAAGTCTGCTAAAGAGCCGTTAATCTGAATCAGGTGTGTTGCAGCAGGGAGACATCTAAGACCTGCAGGATAGTGGGCCTTGAGGACCAGGGTTGGGGACCTCTGCTCTAAATAACTCTGTAACCATTCAAGTGCAACTCCTCTGATTCCGTAACATTTAATTTATCAAGAAGTAAATTATGATCGACCGTATCAAACGCCTTCTGCAAATCCAAAAATACACCAACTGTATATTTTCTTCTATCAGTGGCATCTGATATCTGTTCAATTAAATTAATTAGTGCCAGTGAAGGGTTCTGATTTGTTCTAAAACCATATTGTTGTTCACAGAGTATAATGAACTTATCAATGAAATCATGAAGTCTTATGGAAAATATTTTTTCCAGTATTTTAGAGAAATGAGGTAACAAGGATATGGGTCTATAGTTAAGCAAAAAATGTTTATCACCAGTTTTAGATAAGGGAATAACTTCTGCTATTTTAATTTTTCTGGGAATTTCCCTGTAGTTAGTGGCAGATTGCAGATGTAGGTGAAAGGCTTAACAACAGATTTAATAATGTGTTTGATCAGGAACATACTGTGACCGTTCCAATCAGTGATTTTTTATTCTTGAATTTATCAACAATATTAATAATTTCCTGTTCATCAGTTTGTTTGATGAACATTGAGTTGTCATTCATGCTAAATTCATTTTGTATAAATGCTTTTTTTTTTACACTTGTATATATAAACTTTTTTATATAAATGGTAAATGGTCCGTATTTATATATATATATATATAGCTGTACATCATACATCACATTCATGGCGGAAGCTGCCATGCAAAACGCTCACCACGACCCATCAGGAGCAACTAGGGGTTCGGTGTCTTGCCCAAGGACACCTTGGCATGAACTTGCCTTGGCCGAGCATCGAACCGGCAAACCTAGGGTTACAAGACGACCGCTCTACCTTGGCGAGCCATGCTGCCCCATTATTATATAATTTTTTGTTCTGTACAGTTTTTTTGTTCTTATCTATAAAGCTGTTTTTCACACTGATTTTGCACTATCATCCTTGCTGCTGTAACACAGAGATTTCCCCACTGTGGGACAAATAAAGGATTATCTTCTCTCATCCATTAATCCATCATGCCACTCATTCATTCTTTCATCCTTTCTCTCTTGTCAGTTTATACTACATCAGATTGGGTCTCCCAAGGGCACCCCAGATGAGCCAATAAAAAAACTTTCAAATATAACCAAGTGTCATCAGTCTTCATGTTCCTTGGTTTACTTTTACGTTCTTTCATGTTTTGGGTTATTGTGACGTTTTTAGTTTATATTCTTGGTTTTTGGTGTTTAGTGTCATGTTCTGTGTTTTTTGGTTTCTGCACATTAGTTCACCTGGTCTGATTAGTTCATTCACTTCCCCTGTGTCTAATTTGTCCTTCAATGTATTTAAGTCTATTGGTTTCAGTTCCTGCTTGCCAGTCCATTGCTTTCGTTTTTTATTTCTTTCCTCACTTGTGTAGTGCCATGAATGTTTTAATTGGATTTAGCCCATGCCATGTCAGAGTTTTGCCACCTTAGTCTTTTGTTTTTGTAAGTTTAGTTTTTCTTATTAAAACCTTTTACCTGCACCAGTCTGCCTCCTGCCTCATCTGCCTCTACTTGGGTCCTCATGTCCACAGCTCCTTGACACCATAACCTCATCCATACGTTCAACAATATATTTTCTTAAACCAGTAATACCACATTGTTTTATTCTTGATCCATGCTAGTGATACATTTTGTTCCATCTGATTTTTTAAATACTGAAATAAGTGAGTTTATATGAGGTTAGTAGAGTAAAGAAGTTACAGAGTAAAAATGCCAAAAACATCTGTAAATGTAGAGCTGAAACCAGAATGCAGATGTGAGCATGCATGTCGGTGTTAGCTTTGACGCATGAGCTCCTTCTCAAAGTCACTGATACTTACATTCAGAAAACGCATATTGGAACAGTCCTAACAAATAAAGACAGGTGGGTAAAGTTAATATAAATTGAAATGTTTACTGCACCAACATCTGTCCATCTTTCATACATACACCATCTTTAAAGTGTGCAAAGGATTGTGGGTGTTTTAAGAACATCAAGGATGCACATAAGTCTTAAACTTCTTTCACAGATCAGTGAAAGACATGTCCGTAACAATGAACCCTTCTCTAAGCCGCCTTTAACCATTTACAAATGAACCAAACAAACCAGCCTAATCTCATGCTGGCTTTTCCTTTCGCAAATCATCCCTCTATTATGGGATTAAAGGTGACATGATGCTAACTCAGAGGTGTGTGGTGTGGCCAACATAAC